>CAUZXS010001595.1:0-67500 GCA_963585895.1 Sepioteuthis lessoniana | reverse complement strand
TTAGAATATGAAAAAAACATTCAATAGACCAGAGTTTCACCCGGAATCCATTTATGACCTCTAAATAGACTCTATTTTGGAAAGAAAGTAATATTTACTTGATGTACACGTAAAAGCGGAAAAATATGCTTCTAAAATCAGACTTTGGAGAAGGAGAATTAATAGCACATGGCAGTAAAAAACTAAATCAAATGAATTAACAGACTTCAATTCGTTTTAGTTTCTTTTATATTTAATGGCATGACGACCTTCGTGGGTTAGTTAATGCCAAAGCCATCATTGTTTAAGAACTGTCGGAGTATTATTTAATCCATAGCTGGGCTTTCGCTTGTAACAGTGTATGGCATGTTTCTGATAGACTAAAAATCGACTTGGGCGGAAAAATGTTTGGTCCTTAAGGAAAATTTTGAGTTTTTAAACAGCTGAGGCAAAAGGGATTGAAAATACTTTTAAAAGATTACATGAATCTTCTTCTTCTTATTATTATTATTATTATTATTATTATTATTATTATTATTATTATTATTATATACATATATAGTATTATTCGGTCCAATTAAACCAGAGTTGGGAGTAATTCCTTCAGGACAAGAAAATCATTCAAAAACTGAACATTTAAATTTTCCTGGTAGAGAGCTCAATGTTATTAATATTACAGAGCAATTTATAATCCTAAAGTAACCGGTCTTTAGTTTTTTCTTAAAGAAAGTATATATATATATATATATATATATATATATACTCCAGTCGCGCTATTACATTCACTTTCGGGCAAATACCCTTGGGAAATGTATGAACCCCCTTATCCTCCCGGCTATGGGTTAAATAGTACCACCACTGTTCTTCTAGAAGAATGGCTTTGACATTAAATAACCTGCAAAGGTTGATAGGCCATTAAACAAAGATACCAAACCAAACCGAAACCGACTTCTCATGGTATTTCAAGATTCTTCGATTCTTTTACCCCCAAAAATAAAACTTTTTAATGTATGCTACCAAAAAATTTGCTTATAGAAAGAAAAACTGTACTGAACTGGTTATTAAAATATATTACTAAACTTTTAATCAAAATATCAGAAGATTTATTGAAACCTTAAGGGTATTTTACCCCCAAAATAAGTATATTTATTGTATGCTGGTTTCTACCAGATTTCACCTTATCTGGCAGACATTATTAACACGAAAACAATATCAAAATAGAAAATGGATAAAAAGATCTAGCAAAAATCTTCAAAAACTTTTAGCATATTAAGAATGTTTTTTCACTCTGTACCACCATAATTTAAAGGATTCTTTTCATTTCTCTTTCTTTTTTCCCCATTTTTAGTTCTCCTTTCCACTTAAACATCATATATATCTCCTATGAAGCAGGTGGCGGTGTCCTTATAGTGTAATAGTTAAAGTGGTGGACTGCGGAATCGTAGTCAGCGAGTTCGGACTCGCGCTATTACGTTCACATTCAGACAAATACCCTCGGGAAAGGTATGGACCCTCTTATCCTCACAGCTATGGGTTAAATAGTACCACTACTGTTCTTCTAGAAGAACGGCTTTGGCATTAAATAACCTACAAAGGTTGATAGGCCATTAAACAAAGATACCAAACCAAACCGAAACCGACTTTTCATGGTATTTCAAGATTCTTCGATTCTTTTTACCCCACAAAATAAACATTTTTAGTATATGTTACCAAAAAATCTGCTTATAGAAAGAAAAACTGTACTGAACTGGTTATTAAAATATATTACTAAACTTTTAATCAAAATATCAGAAGATTTATTGAAACCTTAAGGGTATTTAGTTTAAAATTAACATATACTCGAGCTAGGAAGCTATTTTAAAGATGGCATCACAAAATTGATGATAAATTTTCGCGCATAAATTTCACCATTAAATTTTCTGTAAAACTTAACAACTTTTATACAAAACTTCAAAACGGCGTAACTTTCTACCAAAAAAATAGGAGTTTAATCAAAAAGAAATACAAAAAATATGTTTGCTCATATTTCAAGTTTAAAAATAGAGACATCTTCTGGTGCATAAACAACTTTCAAAAATACCCAATGTCTGGAACAAGGTTATGTATCTTATTACACTTGAATATGAAGGGGGTGTCCTCGTGGTGTAATGGTTAAAGCGATGGACGGCAGAATCGTAGTAAGCGAGTTCGAACTCCAGTCGCGCTATTACGTTCACTTTCGGACAAATACCCTTGGGAAAGGTATAAACCCCATTATCCTCCCAGCTATGGGTTAAATAGTACCACTACTGTTCTTCTACTAGGAGAATGGCTTTGGCATTAAATAACTTACTAAGAGTTGATATGCCATTAAACAAAGAAACCAAACCGAAATCTTAAATATGAAATTATACTTTTCTGTTTATTCTATATACTAATTAATATGTTTCCTATATCAATGTCATTTTTCAGAACCGTACCTTGTTGGCTGCTTCAGAGACAATAGACGTCGTTATTTACCAAGGAGTATGGGTACAGTAGACAGGGTTTCTACTTGCAGACGAACGTGCAGAAGAGCAGGTTATGCATATGCAGGTATACAGGTAAGCGACATCAAGTCATATATTCTCGATATTGCGGGCTTATCAAGTGTTGGGGTGTCCCCTATGGATGGACTCGTCCTCCTGTGACATATACCAACTGAGCTCTCTTCTGCGCAGTCGCAGTCTCGGTCGCAGTCTCGATTGTTAAAGAGCAGGTTATGCATATGCAGGTATACAGGTAAGCAACATCAAGTCATCTAGATATTGTTGGGTTATCAATTTAATTGCCTTGTAGAATTTAAAATTTTTATTTTATTCTAATTTTGATTTGACTTTTAATCAAAATCAGGATCAGATACGCTTATATTTTTTTTTAATTCAAAAGTGGAAAAGGTTGATATGCCATAAAACAACAAATAGACAGACAGTAGGAAGGAAGGAAGGAAGATAGATAGATAGATAGATAGAAGGAAGGAAGGAACATAGATAGATAGATAGATAGATAGATAGATAGATAGATAAGGACAGCCTGAGATTAATGGATAGATATGAGCATTCATATAAAAACTGACTTAGATAGATAGACAGATAGACAGGAAGGAAGGAAGGAAAAAGGGAGGGAAGAAGAAAACACACACACCAAAACAACCAACCAAAAGTGAAAATTAAAAGGTCTTGGTTTATTTGGTTTCTTTTAGAAGAAGAGTTGTGCTATTTTATTCCCTAAAGCTTGAAGAAATAGGAAGATCCTAAACTTATCTAGAAGGAAAAACCCTGAATTTAAACCGATTAAAAATTGACCATGTAATACATCCTGTCCGTGCAAAGGGGTTGGTAAATACATACATTGGAATCATAACAGAACTTCCAGTAAAAGCCACCAAGGGGCTTTTCTCACCCTGTCGGCAGAGGGCTAAGTCTCTCTATCCCAGTTTTTTTTTTTAGAATTTTAGAGGGAGAATTAACGAAAAAAAGATTTTTTATAAGCTTCTTGTGTTTTTAGGTCAGTCAATATTTGAGATTGCATGAATTCCCTCAAAGCGGCTCGATAACTTCAGCAATAAAAATTTTGAGATGGAGAGCATCTTTTGCTTTTTGTAAAAATTACCAAGAGAGTGGGTAAGCGCTGTGGGACGGATACTTTTTACAGCCAGGTGGGAACTGGAAGATAGAAAAGATGAGAAATTGATCGTATCTGAAAAGTAATATTTTTCAGATCAAATAGTAGAGTTTAAAATCTTTCTCAGACATGACTTAAATAATTTCTGAAAAGTTGGTTGATATCGGAATAAAATAGTCGGAGACTTAGCTGTACGGACGGACAAACATTTGATGAATTAGAAGTCATGTTTTAGTTTTTTTTCAATTTGATAAAAAAAAAACTCTTTCTCGATTAATATTTTCAGGATGGAAAAAAATGTTTCTGTGAAAATTCTTATCAAACGTCGCGACCAGCACACGATTGCAATATGAAATGCCGATACTCGAGAAATATTTGTGGAGGACGTTGGGCCCAGTCCATTTACAGAACTTGTAAGTTAAATAATGACGCAGAACAATTTATTATTAATAACGATTACGTTGCTAGAAAAAAAAGACGAGATTTTTATCAAGCTTATTTTTAACATGAACGAGGGTTGTCGTACTTTTTTGTGAGTTTTGTTCAACAGCTTCACAACGAATTGTAAGAAATTCAATGACAACATTTGATACAAGAACAAATTGCACAGAGATATATAGTTTAAAGTATTCCTATCAAACACAAATAATTCATATTCAGGATATGCTTTCATATCGTTATCAAGGCGTACAGACATTATTGATTCTTTCGATTCTCTCTCCCTCTTTCTCTCTCTCTCTCTCTCTCTCTCTCCAGCCATCCCTATCCTCCTTTGCTTTTGGTAAGAAATTGTGCGTCATTACTTAAGAATCAGGTTAAATTTAGCATTTGTTCAACGTTTTTTATCAGCTCATATTGACTAAAAATTAGGAATTTATGAGGTTTACACAATTTATAAAAACATGTGATTATCGTCTGCCATCAATGAAATTTCCCTCCTTTTCATTCATTGGCTGACGCACAAGGGACGCAACTCCCGTTTATGATGATTTATCTAATAACAAAACAAATATGTGTTTGGTTTGGTTTGGTTTGTTGGGTTTTATGGCGTATCAACCTTTGTAGGTTATTTAACGCCAAATCCATTTTTATGTAAATAATCTGTTCTATTTAGTTTAAAGTATTCCTATCAAACACTAATAATTCATATTCAGTTATATGCTTTCATGTCATCATCAAGGCGTACAGACATTATGGGTTCCTTTGTTTCTCTCTCTCTCTCTATCTCTCTCTCTCTCTCAAACCATCCCTTTGATTTTGGTAAGAAATTGTACGTTGATTACTTAAGAATCAGGTAAAATTTAGCATTTGTTCAACGTTTCTTATCAGCTCATACTGACTAAAAATTAGGAATTTATAAAGTTTATACAATTTATTAGAACAATTGATTATCGTCTGCCAGCAATCAAATTTCCCTCCTTTTCATTCATTGGCTGGCGCACAAGGGACGCAACTCCCGTTTACGATGATTTATCTAATAACAAAACAAATATTTATAAATACTTTCTTCTTATTTCTTCCGGTTAATTCTTTTAACATTTTTGTTAAAGTTATCAGAAATGGAATCGCAGTAGTACATTATATAATGACACAAATGAAACAGTATAACACGCTGGTATGCCAACACTGGCACGTTCATGTCTTGGGATCCAAAGAAGAACGTCACTTATGAGTTTGTTCTTCTCATCCAGCAGTATCCCACATGTCTTGCACGTCTTACTTAGAGGATTTCAAAGATTCGATGTAATTGTCTGTACAGCTGTTGTTTCGTTGGATGCTGATTCCAGGATTTGTCCAATATATTTATATGTATATATATGAAGATAGCAGAAAAAAAATAATCCAAATAGGTGAATATATAGAGATGTAAAGTCGACGTTAACGTTTCGGTTTCAGTAACCATCATCAGGACTTGGATATCCAAATAGTTCACATAGCGATGGATGTTTGCTGAGCTGACAGGAGCAAATGAGAAATATACATGCACATAGCGTTTATGTACATCTTTTCGTTGTATATTTTTCGTTTGCTCCTGTCACCTCAGCAAGCATCCATCGCTATGTAAACTACTTTGATATCCAAGTCCTGATGATGGTTACTGAAACCGAAACGTTAACGTCGACTTTACATCACAATATATTTACCTATTTGGATTTTTTTTTCTGCTACCTTCATACTCTCGGATTTTAATCCATATTTACTTTCATATATATATATATATATGTGTGTGTGTGTGTGTGTGTGTGTGTGTGTATTTTGGCAGCATTTCTTCGTTGATACAAATTTCATTAAACATAATAGACATTTTATGCCTACATATTTTCTTCTGGATCCTTTCGAATTCCCGTATTACTTTTATCGTATTCGGGGGGAATTGATTTATGTATTGTCCTTAGTTGTATGTATCCCTAGTACTTTCTGCCCGACTTTGGGCCATCATCAGGGGAGAATCTATTACAAAAGTGATGTAACTTTTGTTTTAGCATATTACCACTGTGTAAGAGCGTCTTTACCGTTGAAGATTATGGTGTTTGCTTTATATATATATATATATATATATATATATATATATATATATATATATATATATATATATTGAAAGGTGCATTCCATTTACCTCGAAATCTATGATCCACCCATGGAAAAAGACTGTTTGAAAGATGAAAACTCTTAGATGTTCTACACAGTTGATTTGTGTGTCAATTATTTCAAATAAGAATACTAATAATTATTTACAAAATCCAAGGATTACTTGTATAATTTTATAACTCTGTTTCATCTTTATTTTTTTACAGATGTCCATTATACAAGGAGCAGTAAGTATTCCAAATCAAATCCCACATCCAAATGATTGGCTTTCTCTTTACTGATATATAATTAATTTGGCACAAGGCAAATGAGAATAGAACTCACTTAAAATAGTCTGCTAGCTTATTCGTTTACCATAATAAAAGACTTCTCATAGTGGTCCATATAGACCTCTGGGAGAGAATAAAAATTTGGTAGGCTGAAGAAAAACATAGGCGTCCACCGATAATAAATGAATGCATAGGGGTTCACAGAGAAGTGGATGAATTTATGCGTTTGTATTTATAGATCCCTTTATAACAGGAGAATAAAACTCTTTGGATCATGTAGACTTAGAAGCCAAATATCGCTCACCTGGTAGAATGCCTAAATGGCCGTGATTCGAATTGGTTCTTTTTAGAGGATTCAGAAGAAAATGTTTTGGGTCATCTCTCGTTCATCTATAAAAACCCTCATCAAGAATTTGCAATTAGACTTTAAATCTCGATTCAAGAATATTCTAAATATGGAAATTCCTGAAAGGATTATTTCTCTATTTGATGTTAAAGTGGAAAGTACATTTTTTCTATTGTAATCACTTGAAGTCTATATACACATTTAAATGAATTGTATATTATGAGATGAATAAAAATCAGTTGCAAATATCTCAAACTTTGTAAAACTTGTCAAATATAATCGACAGTTTCACAAATTTTGTACATGATAAAATCTAGATTTAGCCCTTTGAAGATAAAAACTATTTGATTATATTAATTATTACCAATTATAAACAAATCTGTTTACTCCAAGAAGACATTCAATCTCGATCCAAGGATTTTCAAAACAGGAAAATTCCTGAATGGATTATTTCTCTATTTGATGTTAAAGTGGAAAGTGTATTTTTTACTATTGTTATGCAAGAAGGCCAAGTACCATTTTTTGAGTCTTTGGTATGACTCGATCTGGAATTGAACCCAGGTCTCCAGGGTCATTGGTGAACACTCATTTCTATTGAAATGACTTGAAGTGAAGTATCTGTACAGAATTAAAGGAATTAGATTTTACGAAATGAAAGAAAATCAGTCGCGAAAAAACCTTTTCAAATGTGCCCAACAGTTCGTATATGGTAAAATCTGGATTAATACATGGTTATGATTTACAAAGCAAACAGAAAAGCACTTTGTACTTAAAATGTGGTGATTTGCGACTTACTCATAAACCTGTGTCCTCATATTCATCATCTCTCCAGTGCCCACCAAAGCCATCGTTCACATAAAAAAGACAATTCATGAATTAAAGGTGCTTTATCATTAACAGTTTTCGGACTATTGTCTTCATCTTTTATTGTTATTTCCACAACATTTCAGCCGATATGTCCTCCGGCATTCTTCAGGTGTTTGTCGAACTCAGGAACCTTCACGGAACTACGAACTACGTCCTTTATAGAATCCACGGGGGTCACCTGTTCTGATTCCGTTAGCCATAACCAGGTACAAGGGCTAACGGAATCAGAACAGGTGACCCCCGTGGATTCTATAAAGGACGTAGTTCGTAGTTCCGTGAAGGTTCCTGAGTTCGACAAACACCTGAAGAAGGCCGGAGGACATATCGGCCGAAATGTTGTGGAAATAACATTAAAGATGAAGACAATAGTCCGAAAACCCTTAATGATAAAAATCAACAAGCTTCGTCTTAAAGGTACGTTTGCATTTAGTAAGCAGACTCATTTCTGCTGAACTTATAATTTACGATGCTTTCTTTAGTCTGGTACAGTGGTCACCCATCCAAGTACTGAACAGACTCATCATTGCTTAACTTGTTATTTAATATGCTTTCTTTAGTCTGGTACAGTAGCTGCTGTTGTTCTGTGGTCACCCATCCAAGTACTAAACAGACTCATCGTTGCTTAACTTGTTATTTGCTAAGCCTTCCTTAATCTGGTACAGTAGCTGCTGATATTCAATAGTCACCCATCTTAATACTTTAAAAACTCGTCTTTGCTTAACATGTTATTTGCGGAGCTTTCTTTAGTCTTTAGTTGCTGTTGTTCAGTGGTCAAGCTTCTAAGAACTGAACACACTCATCATTGCTTAACTTATTATTTAATATGCTTTCTTTAATCTGGTACAGTAGATGCTGGTATTCAGTGGTTACCCATCTTAGTTCTGAACGGACTCATTGCTGCTTAACTTGTTATTTAATATGCTTTCCTAAGTCTAGTACAGTAGCTGCTGTTATTCAGTGGTAACCTATCTTAATACTTTAAAGACTCGGGTTTGCTTAACTTATTATTTAATATGCTTTCTTTAGTCTGGTACAGTAGTTACTGTTGTTCAGTGGTCACCCATCTAAGTACTGAACAGACACATCTTTGCTTAACTTGTTATTTGCTAAGCCTTCCTTAGTCTGGTACAGTAGCTGCTGATATTCAATAGTCACCCATCTTAATACTTTAAAAACTCGTCTTTGCTTAACATGTTATTTGCGGAGCTTTCTTTAGTCTGGTACAGTAGTTGCTGTTGTTCAGTGGTCAAGCATCTAAGAACTGAACACACTCATCTTTGCTTAACTTGTTATTTCCGTAGATTTCTTTAGTCTGGTACAGTAGATGCTGTTATTCAGTGGTCACCCATCTATGTACTGAACAGACTCATCGTTGCTTAACTTATTTGTGGATTTTTCCTTAGTCTGGTACAGTAGCTGCTGTTATTCAGTTGTCACCCATCTAAGTACTGAACAGACTCACTGCCCCGGACGGTAGTTTTTACTTTTTCCTGGATTGGTTGCCTTATTAAATATAAAAATTCAATTTAACAGTCATTTTTTTGCACAGAGTTTAGATAGATAAATAGATAGATAGATAGATATAGACGGGTCAGTTATGACTCACTTTCTTTTTGAGATGATACAATTTCTCTTTTTAGATAGATAGATAGATAGATAGATCTGCATTCGTTTCTTAAGAGTATAAGTGCCGTGAAATGCAAACCACCTCGACCAAAATTTGAACCCGGATTGCTATGTCCATTCCCAACAGATATAACCATTACACTACCAGTGCCTCCGCTGTGTTTGTAAATAGCGTCAATAGTCGTAGATCACGTTATAAATGAAATAAGAAATATTATCAATTTCATTGGAAGGATAAATATTGATATCTTATCATGTAACGAATTGTTTTATTCTGTGAGTAAATGTTTTACACATGGAAATATATTAAATTTTCTTCTTTTTCTTTTTAATAACCCCTGAAAATTAACAGGAAGATATCTCATTGGATGCTTCAAAGATACCAGAAGATATATTGGACGGCGATTTGGTTCAGTACAGAGTGCCATGGAATGTATTCAGCGATGCAGATCAACAGGCTACCGTTATGCCGCTCTGAAGGTGAGTGAATTAATCTATCTTTCTATCTATCTGTGTGTGTGTGTGTGTGTGTGTGTGTGTGTGTGTGTGTGTGTGTGTGTGTGTGTGTGTTAACCAAACTGCGCAAGCAGTCTGCTAAAACAGGCTTTTTAAGCGATGTTTACAATGTTGGAATTCAGAGCCCTCCTTCTCCCTGACCGGTCGCCATATCAAGGCTGAAGAACCCAGCCTACCCTAATATTTTTGCATAGCTGAAGGGGGAGTAGTTGGATACAATTCTTTCCCAAGAATATTAGCCCTATGTGAAATGCAAACAGCCTTGTAACGCCAAAAATAACTGTTTTGCTTATTAGATATTGATTGCAAGAGTAAAACTGTCCTGAGGAGTCTCATCCGTTCCAATGAATGCTTTCTGTGGGATTGAAGAGATGGTTTTCTTTCCTAAAGATATGGCAATAACTGATATATATACACACACATATATATATATATATATATATATATATATATATATATGTATATATTTCCCCAACTCCTCTGCACAAGCTGGATCAAACACATGGTCGATTTTAAGCAGAATTTTACTGGTTTGAATTCAGAATTTTCTTTCTCCTATGCTGGTTACCATGCTATTTACCCATACCTGGAGAGAGAATAGTTGGATTCTTACCTTTCCTATTGTTAAAGGCACCATATGAATCAACCTCTGAACGGTCTTGTCCACCAGGACATAGAGAGCAAACTATATATATATATATATATATATATATCATCAAATTGCACTGAGAGCACCAATTTTCTTGACTCTCTCTCTCTCTCTCTCTCTCTCTCTCTCTCTCTCTCTCTCTCTCTCTCTCTCTCCACCCGTCCCTATCATCCATCGCTCCCGTAAGGTCTTCCAAACATCATCCTGTGTTCGTACAATTTTATTGTAAATAAGTTTTTGCTGATTGGCCAACACTGGCAAGCCCATGCATAGGGGTCCATAGAAGAACGTCACTTATGAGTCCTTGTTTCACGAGCATTGTCTCAGATATCATTTTCATCTTACTTGGATGGTTTTTGAGATGGGATGTAAGTGGCAGTGTAGGGGTCCATAAAAGAACGCCACTTATGAGTTTGTTCTTGTTTCATGAGCATTGTCTCGGATATCTTTTTCATCTTACTTGGATGGTTTTTGAGATGGGAGGTAAATGGCCGTGTAGGGGCCCATAGTAGAACGCCACTTATGAGTTTGTCCTTGCTTCTCCGGCAGTGTCCCGCATGTCTTGTTCGTTTTATTTGGATGGTTAGTGAGATGGGAGGTAAGTGGCCGTTTTGAGGTCTATTGAAGAACGTCACTTATGAGTTTTTTTTTTTTTTGCTTCTCCAGCTGTGTCTCACATATTTTGTCCATCTTGGTTCGATGTTTTTTGAGATGAGACGTAAGTGGATGTTGATCAGTTGTTTCGTGGGGTGTTGCTTCCAGGATTTGTTCAAGATAGCTCGTAACACGTTTTGTTTTTCCCATCTAGCCTTTTCTCTATGCGTTTAGTCAGCGTCCTTGTAGTGCATCCATTGAGTAGTATTGACAAAGCTTGGAAGAAATCCTGTTTTATTTTCTCAGATAAATCATACTTCAGTATGATCGATAACCTATCTATATCAATCCGTGCCTTCGCTTGACGTATATTAAGGTGACTTTCAGTAGATGAGATACTTCTGCCGAGGTATCTAGACATGGCTACTATTCAGAGGCTCGCCACTTAGAGTGGAGAGGGCTTCTTCTCGTTTAAATTTGAAAGTTTGCATAAAAGAAAAAGAAAACACAATATCCCATCGTAAAATAAAAGTGTTTTAAAAATCAAAAAAACATATCAAGAAGATTATGGCTGAGAGATATCATGTTACACTAAATAATCGCTCACACTTTCCACCAAGGATCGTAAACGGCTCTTGAATATAGAAGAAAACGTGTATCTGAACCAAATGAAGAGCTATTCTAACAATAGATATAAAAAGTCAGTTGAAGACACTTGGATAACAGAAAATGATTTTTACTCAATCGATATGCTACATTATCAGTTTATTTTACGTTGCTCGTCTTATAGCATATCAACTCGTTTTAAAACTCTTTTGAAAACAACTCTTTTTTGGCGCAAAACCGCCCGGTAGACATTGACCTAAAGTCGAAACTATAGAGACACCCCCCCGCACTCACACACACACACACACACACACATGTATATATATATATATATATATCAAATTTGTCTCAGAAACGATGGGAATTGATAGTTTTCATAAACTTTCGTTATTTCATTTTATATATTTTCTTTATCTATAAACTTTTTTTTATTTTAGCTTGGAGGAATGTGTTTCTGCAGAAAGAGAAGAAACTTCTGGAGAACAAATAACTGCAATATGAAATGCAGAAATTTTGTTGATATTTGTGGAGGAGTAAACGTCAATTCGATTTACATAACTCGTAAGTTCGACCTTTTCTCATCAAACATGAAATCTAAAAACACACAATCTTCGAGTATCTATCTGAATATTTTCATATTTATTCATCAATATATCTAAATGGGTTCATATCTATCTATCAGTTGTATACTCATATGCAGATCCATGCAGAATCATAACGACGACACAATAAAGACGAGCGACACAGTTCTTTAGAAAAATATACCTCTCACTTTATTGAAAGGGTTATGTGTGAGAGGGAGTTGGAGACCGAACAGAACTGCAACATATTGACCTCCACTCCTATGGCCATAACCGTGTTTCTTTACCGTTTTCCTGGGCTGCTCAACCGGGGGCCTGGAGGCCCAGCCTCTCTGGGACATGTTTTCATTCCAGCATCTTTTCTCCAACTCATGTGATCCCCAACGGACTAAATTTCCTGTGCACTGAGTTATATAATAGTTCAACGTCCACCTTCTTCTTGTGGGCGTCACAAATCGCACTCATTCAACCCATCCACGGTCAAGGTTATATTCTGATATTCCTCGACCGGATGCACCTGTTATTTACACAGGTGCATTTCCTATTTTGACTGCCTGGCCGGGTCGTAGGTCAATATACAACATATCTATCAATCTATCTATCTATTTGAGTCTTTTCATACTTACCTATCTATCCCTCAGTTTATCTATCTATCTATCTATCTATCGATCTTATTCTTTTAATTATCTATCTATCGATCGATCGATCTATCTATCTTAATCTTTTCGTATTTATTTACCCATCAATGTATTGAACTATCAAAACGAATCATTTTCTATCTATCTATCTAAATCTTTTCATACTTACCCATATATCCCTCAATCTATCTATCAATCTATCTATGTGAATATGTTCATCTTTCTCCTCCTCTCCCCCCCCCTCTCTCTCTCTCTCACTATATATATAAATATTGAACATTCTTCCCTTGATAAGTTTAATAATTAGGGGTTATTGTTTTGTATATTTTGTTTTTAAAGTATTTATTGTTTTGTTTTGTCATTTTTGCACAGAGTCCCCTATTTGACCCCTAGATAGGACATCAACTATCTCTCCAGGCCATGAGAAATGGTAATGAAGCTGTAACTACACTCTTCTCGGAGCTCCGGAACTGGAGCCTCACCCCTTGATTCAGTTATATTCTTGTTTTAAATTGCTTTTTTTATTTGTTTCGTACATTGTTGGATGGTTTCAAGTATTCCAATATAGCACCAATAATTTGAGAGAAACTGAATCTCTTCTCATAGCAGCACAAAATGACCCTATAAGACGAACTATGTCAAAGCAAAAAAAATTGACAAGTCGCACGAAAAAAATAAAGCGTAACAAAATAACAAGTGAAGTTTATTTGGTGACGAAGACGAAACGATCAATAATATAAAAAGCGGAAGCAGTTAATTAGCGCCAAAAGACTATTGGACAAGACACGACTGGGCGGGGAAGGTGATCTACAGAGAATGGTGCCAAAAATGGAAATTTGAACTTACAAACAAATAGTTTATGCACAACCAAGAATCCGTCCTGGAAAATGAGACGCACAAATTTGTTTAGAATTTTGAGATAACAACGGATCACCTAGTCTCAGCCAGACGACTAGACCTATTAATAGCCAATAAAAAAAGAGAACCTGCCAAAGATTAAAATTAAAAGAAAGCTAAAATTGAGATACCAAGACCATGTTCGAAAGGTAAAAAAACTATGAAACAAGAAGTTGGCCGTGATACCAATTGTAATTGGTGCACTCGGAACAATTCCCCAAGGATTAGTAAAGTAACATTAAGAGGACAAGTGGAGACTATCCAGACTATAGCATTTTTAAGATCAGCCAAAATACTGAGAAGAGTCCTGGAGACTTGCTGTCACTCAGACTCCAGTGAAAAACCATCAGCTAACGCAGGTATGAAAAACGCGCAAGTAATAATAATAATAATAACAAACGAATCACCTGATCCCGGCCAGAAGACCAGACTTAATAATAATCAACAAAAAAAGAGCACTTTCAAAATAGTCGACTTTGCTGTCCCGGCTGACCACAGAGTAAAACTGAAAAACCATCGGCTAACGCTGATGTGAAAAGCTCTAATGAGTGAATAATGATAATATCTCAAAGTAGTGAAGAGGAGGATTGGAGACCATCCAAACTACAGCATTATTGTGTTCGGCCAGAATACTCAAAAAAGTCCTGGAGACTAATGTAGGTGTGAAGAATTCTCAAGTGTGTAAAATAATAATAATAATAATTAAAGATACGGAACATAAGTTGATGGTGTGACCAGTTGGAATTGGTGCACTTGAAACAATCCCTAAAGGCTTGTTAAGGGAGCTGAAGGATTTGGAAATCGGAGGACAAGCCGAGACTTGAGATCGACCAGAATACTGAGAAGAGTCCTGGAGACTCGAGGAGACTTGCTGTCACTCAAACTCCAGTGAAAGGCCATCAGCAAATGTGAAAAACTCACAAGGAGTAAGAATAGTAAAGTAGGCGACTGTAGTCGAGGGCGACCCGAAGGCTCCCTTTTCAATAGCTACTACACCAATGTGTAGGGGAGGGCGCTGCTCCTTTCCCTGAATTGCTCCACTTTACCCTTGATACGTACTTTATATTGCTGAGTATTAAGCAAGGAGGTATCAAGTACCATTTTTAAAATCTTTGGTATGTGCAATGTGGGATTGAACCAAGGTCTCCCGGACCATTGGCGAACCCACTTTGCCAATGAGCTGAAAAGAGTAATACAATAATAATAATAATAATAATAATAATAATAAAGACCTTCTTCGTACACATTACACATTCTTCTGTAAATTCCACAGACATTGCACTTCTCAACCACCAAATATTTAATGACATAACTCTTTTCAAGCTGAGAGCTGTGCGTGATTTACCCCTAAATGTGAATGACTTGAAAAGACATATTTTTGCTAGATTTAGATATTTTTTTATATTAAGTTGTCCAGATCATATTTATTTCATATGAATTTATTAATATATATGTATATATATAAATATATATATAAATTTATGAACGAATTTGATTTAATTTACAGGTTTTTACGAAGAACAAGAAACAAACGAACAAGAGAGAGAAGATGAACACGAGGAACGTGAAGAAGAACATAAACATGAAAAACCGGAAGAAGAACATGAAGAAGGACACGAAGAAAAGGACCATAAAGGGGAACATGAAGAAGAGCACGAAGAAGAACATCGTCAAGAAGAAGTGGAAGAAGAGGAAGATGAAGAAGAGGAAGAACAAGAAGAGGATTGTAAGTATTTCGAGTTGAATTAAAAAGAAACAAACTTATTTAGATGTAGAATTTGTTATTTACTCTTGTTTACTTGTTGTCTACACAGGTCTCATGTTTCTTATGATACCTGCTCTTACTAAATGGTCACCTATCTTAGTAATAAGTCGACTCATCGTTGCTTAACTTATTATTTTGTAAGCTTTGCTAGGTTTCTTACTATACCCACTCTTAATAAATGGTCACCTATCTAAATGTTGCGTTCTGGTTAGTGAGCGCTTGTAATATTAAATAAAGGACAAACCACAATATGAGAGGAAATAAAGATATATTCTCAGGAAAAAGTATATACTATAGAGTGACTATTATTAGACAAGAACATAGGATTAGTGAATACAGAATAAAGATATAGTCCAACTATAGTATTGGCTTCCGTTATTACGATAGCAAGTAAGGTAAACTAGTGCGATCTCTAAGTAATGTCGACTCATCGTTGCTTAACTTGTTTTTTTGTAAGCTTTGCTTGGTTTCTTACTATACCTGCTCTTACTAAATGGTCACCTAAGTAATGAATCGACTCATCGTTGCTTAACTTATTATTCTGTAAGCTTTACTAGGTTTCTTACTGTACCTGCTTTTACTGCCATAACACAAACCAACCTGATTTCCAAATTCTTCAGTCTGCACCGGGCATTTGTGCCCGGAGCCGTGGCTCGACCACCTGGCATACATGCCGGGTGACAACAATGTCAAACATAGACTTACATTACACTGGACATCTGAGCCTATCGTTTCTGGTTTGGTATGGTTTCTTTGTTTTAATGGCATATCAACCTTTGTAGGTTATTTAAAGCCAAAGCGAGCAGTCTTAAAGAACAGTAGTGATACTATTTAACCCATAGCTGGGAGGATTAGGGGGTTCATACCTTTCCCAAGGGTATTTGTCCGAAAGTGAACGTAATAGCGCGACTGGATTTTGAACTCGCATACTACGATTCCGAAGTCCATTGCTTTAACCATTACACCACGAGGACATCCCCCCTATCTTTTCGTTTTCTATTTTCAATCTATGGTCGGCTAGAACTGCTAAAACCTCTGTATTTATCATACGTCCCCCCAATGTACAAATGTGGCACAAGGCCGTTTTTAAGGTGGATCCAGTCACTGGGCCGAAGCCCACACGCGTGCGGCAAGGTCAAAAATACCTTCGGCCCCGTCGACACTCCTCCCACTAGGGGCGCCTAGGGCGCCAGGCAACAAACCCAATCCCCCGAAAGGGACAAAAGCTTCAGGGGACGACCCCCACCAACCCGAGGCCGGAGGAACTCTCCAGTGCCGAGGCACACCCGGCAGAACTGCCCAGAGGTACGACGGCCAACCGAATGCGACCCAACAACTGGAGAGGAACGATCGTAAACGACCTCTAGTTGACAAATCCTTTAATTCTTATTCAGATCTTCAGGCCGGATTTAGGGGACCCTTTCATATATAAACTCATCCCCACCCTGCCTGGGCCACGTATACTACTCACTCCCAGTATTATATAACACGTTCGATTTCTTGTCGACACGCAGCTCAATTCGGACCCCGTTGAGAACTCTCAATCTCCTACCTGTGTTAATCTCCTTTAGCGACGATTGATCTGAACTGGATAAATCGGTCTCTTCCCCGGAAGAACAATAATGCCAGTTGTTTAAATATAAACAGTTTAATAACAGTATTGGCCCAGCGGTTAGAGTGTTCGCCAATGGCCCGGGAGACCCGGGTTCAATCCCAGGTCGAGTCATACCAAAGACTTTAAAAATGGTACTTGATACCACCTTGCTTAACACTCAGCATTATAAGGTACGGTTCAAGGGTAAAGTGGAGCAATCCTGGGAATGGAGTAGCGCCCTCCCCTACACCTTGGTGTAGTAGCTATCGAAAAGGGAGCCTTCGGGTCACCCTCGACTATGGTCGCTAGCTTACTTACTTATATTAAATGAAATCCAATCAACGATCATATGGCATCTACTGTAATACAAAACAGAAAACAGCGTGTGAGGGTGGGTATGATGTTTGGTTTAGTTCGCTTGTTTGTTTGTTTGTCAAGAAGGAAATAGGATTGAATAATATTTACTGTTTGTTTTTTTTTTATTTAATTTTTTTTTTTTCTTCTCTCTTTCTCTCTTTATCCAGATTAGTGTTTTTGACGTCTGGGATCCCTCGAACATATTCGGCATGATGGATCGCCAGAAAGGTTTGAGGGAAACTTCTCCGTACGCTGATCAAATCTTTGAATTTGAATATTAAAAGGGTCTATATTTGATAAATAAAATTTGTAAGAATAATAAAAATATTCGGATATCTTTGTTTTTTGTTTGTTAGTTTGTTTGTTTTTTTTTTGGTTTTTTGGGGTTTTTATTTATTTTTTTTTTTTTGGTTTTTTTATTCTGGTTTTGTTTTTTCTAGTTTTCTAATCTTGGCCAGAGGACCAGCACCTAGTGATAGTCCACAAAAAAGAGCCCCCCCCCCTGTAGTGAACTTTGCATTTTGGCTGACCACAGAGTAAAATTGAAAAAAAAAATTGAAAGGAGAGATAAATAACTTTGTCTGGTTTCGCGCCAAAACAGACAAAGGGATCGTCTGCTTGGCGGACCACCTACATTGTGTCACAGCACAACAAAATAAAGAAACTGAATCCCTTCTAATAGCAGCAAAAACAACACCATAAGGACAAACTGTGTTAAAGCAAAAATAGACAAGTCATATCAAAATAATAAACGATCAATGATATAATCAACGAATGCTATAAATTACCGGAAAAAGATTATAGGACTTGACACGACTGGGTGGGGAAGGTAATTCACTGTGAATTGTGCAAAAAACTTATGTGACCAAACAAAATAAATTGTATATGCACGGCACAGCTTCTGTCCTGAAAAATGAACCATAAACTCCTCTGGGATTTTGAGATAAAAACTGATTATCTAATTTCGGCCAAATCTCCAGATCTGCTAAAAATCAACAAAAAAACGAATGCAGTAAATTACAAAAAAATTGTTTATCATATTTACCAACCCCTCCGCTCGGGCAGGATAGGCCACAAGGTCAATTTTTAAGCGGAGTTTAACAGGTTTGAATTCAGAGTTTTCCTTCTCCAAGACTAGTTGCCTCACCAAGGCTGAAGAACCTAGTCTGCCCAACTATTTGCCCATAGCTGGAGGGAGAATAATTGGATTCATACCTTTCCCAAGGGTATTAGTGGTATGTGAAATGCAATCAGTCTCGTCCAGGATTTGAACTCGTGTCGCCGTGTACATTTCCTAAGACGATAACCATTACACCACGGGCACCTCCTCATCTTGACTGGTCTTCCCTCACTGCTTCTGGACCCTATGTCATGCCGACTGGTCTCTTCTGCAGTCCGGTGTCGACTGGCCACTCGCGTCACCCTTCGCCAACTGCCTTCTCTGAGTTCCTTTGTCAAACTCCTGACTGGCGTTCTCTTCCTACTTCCGGTCGCGTCGAGATCGTGAGTCCAAACCCTTTGTCTGGTTTCCCGCCAAAACAGACAAAGGGATCGTCTGCTTGGTGGACAACCTACATAGTGTCACAACACAACAAAATAAAGAACAGAATCCCTTCTAATAGCATCAAAAACAACGCCATAAGGACAAACTATATTAAAGCGGCAATTGACAAAACACAACAAAATAAAGAAACTGGGTCCCTTCTAATAGAAGCAAAAACAACGCCATAAGGACAAACTATATTAAAGCGACAATTGACAAAACACCACAAAATAAAGAAACTGAGTCCCTTCTAATAGCATCAAAAACAACGCCATAAGGACAAACTATATTAAAGCGACAATTGACAAAACACAACAAAATAAAGAAACTGGGTCCCTTCTAATAGAAGCAAAAACAACGCCATAAGGACAAACTATATTAAAGCGACAATTGACAAAACACCACAAAATAAAGAAACTGAGTCCCTTCTAATAGCAGCAAAAACAACGCCATAAGGACAAACTATATTAAAGCGACAATTAACAAAACACCACAAAATAAAGAAACTGAGTCCCTTCTAATAGCAGCAAAAACAACGCCATAAGGACAAACTATATTAAAGTGACAATTGTCAAAACACAACAAAATAAACAAACTGAATTCCTTCTAATAGCAGCAAAAACAACGCCATAAGGACAAACTGAGTTAAAACAGAAATAGACAAGACATATCAAAATAATAAACGATCAATGATATAATCAACGAATGCAGTAAATTACCGTAAAAAGATTTTAGGACTTGACACGACGGAGTGGGGAAGGTAATTCACTGTGAATTGTGCAAAAACTTATAAGTGACCATACAAAATAAATGGTATATGCACGGCACAGCTTCTGTCCTGAAAAATGAAACATAAACTCCTCTGGGATTTTGAGATAAAAACTGATTATCTGATTTTGGCCAAATTTCCAGACCTGCTAAAAATCAACAAAAAAAACAAAAACAAATGCAGTAAATTACAGAAAACATTGTTTATAAGCAACCCAGAATCCATCCTGAGGAATGAGGCACACAAACTTCTCAGGGATTTTAAGATGATTAGACTACTTAGGGTATAACATTTATTTTCCAAAAAGTATATGAAAATACAATCTTTTGGGGGGAGCATGGAGCCCAAATGTTTTTATGAGGGGGGGGAAGGAAAGTCTACGTGGTCTAAGGACGCTTGCTAGCCTCATTCGTCGACCGATTCACGGGATACAATAAGAGCAACCCTGCAAAAAATGGTTACCCATCTAAATAATAAGTCGACTTATCGTTGCTTAACTTGTTATTTAATGAATTGCGCTTTGTTCGACATACAGATACTAGGTTTCTAAAAATATCTGCTGTGTCAGATATAACCTGATTTCCCAAAAACTTCAGTCTGCACAGGGGATTTTTTCTGGAGCCGCGGAACGACCGCTTGGCATACGTGCCGGATTACAACAATGAAAAGCGTACACCTACATTGATTTGAACATTCGGGCTTAGTGACTCTAAAACCAGCAAGGTCACCTGTCTTTGCGTCAGGAGACTTAGAAAACGCTAGGATACTTCACATAGACCCTAGTGATCCTAAGACCAGCATCGACCAGTTTCGAATGAGGGTTGGCTCGTCCTCTACTTCCCCCTTCTATAGAAAACACTAGGATACTTCACATCGAGCCTAGTGATCCTAAGACCAGCATCGACCAGTTTCGAATGAGCGTTGGCTCGTCCTCTACTTCCCCCTTCTATAGAAAACACTAGGATACTTCATATAGAGCCTAGTGATCCTAAGACCAGCATCGACCAGTTTCGAATGAGCGTTGGCTCGTCCTCTACTTCCCCCTTCTATAGAAAACACTAGGATACTTCACATAGAGCCTAGTGATCCTAAGACCAGCATCGACCAGTTTCAAATGAGCGTTGGCTCGTCCTCTACTTCCCCCTTCTATAGAAAACACTAGGATACTTCACATAGAGCCTAGTGATCCTAAGACCAACATCGACCAGTTTCGAATGAGCGTTGGCTCGTCCTCTACTTCCCCCTTCTATAGAAAACACTAGGATACTTCACATAGACCCTAGTGATCCTAAGACCAGCATCGACCAGTTTCGAATGAGCGTTGGCTCGTGCTCTACTTCCCCCTTCTATAGAAAACACTAGGATACTTCACATAGAGCCTAGTGATCCTAAGACCAGCATCGACCAGTTTCGAATGAGCGTTGGCTCGTCCTCTACTTCCCCCTTCTATAGAAAACACTAGGATACTTCACATAGAGCCTAGTGATCCTAAGACCAGCATCGACCAGTTTCGAATGAGCGTTGGCTCGTCCTCTACTTCCCCCTTCTATAGAAAACACTAGGATACTTCATATAGAGCCTAGTGATCCTAAGACCAGCATCGACCAGTTTCGAATGAGCGTTGGCTCGTCCTCTACTTCCCCCTTCTATAGAAAACACTAGGATACTTCACATAGAGCCTAGTGATCCTAAGACCAGCATCGACCAGTTTCAAATGAGCGTTGGCTCGTCCTCTACTTCCCCCTTCTATAGAAAACACTAGGATACTTCACATAGAGCCTAGTGATCCTAAGACCAGTATCGACCAGTATCGAATGAGCGTTGGCTCGTCCTCTACTTCCCCCTTCTATAGAAAACACTAGGATGCTTCACATAGAGCCTAGTGATCCTAAGACCAGCATCGACCAGTTTCGAATGAGCGTTGGCTCGTGCTCTACTTCCCCCTTCTATAGAAAACGCTAGGATACTTCACATAGAGCCTAGTGATCCTAAGACCAGCATCGACCAGTTTCGAATGAGCGTTGGCTCGTGCTCTACTTCCCCCTTCTATAGAAAACACTAGGATACTTCACATAGAGCCTAGTGATCCTAAGACCAGCATCGACCAGTTTCGAATGAGCGTTGGCTCGTCCTCTACTTCGCCCTTCTATAGAAAACACTAGGATACTTTACGTAGAGCCTAGTGATCCTAAGACCAGCATCGACCAGTTTCGAATGAGCGTTTGCTCGTCCTCTACTTCCCCCTTCTATAGAAAATACTTTGTTACGAATCCTGCCGGGAGAGCGGGGATGCACGAATAAATATCCATTTTTCTAAGTCTTTAGAGCTGTTCTTGTATGCACATTAATTAACTCTGACTCATTTAAAATAAGATTAACTTCTGTTGTATCGTAGTAAGGAAGAGATATACAGTGAAATTGACTTAAGTATTTATTAATTGAAGTGGTACAGTCCAACAAATATTATAAGTCTCGCGCTGAGGGTGTTACGTCCGAAGTTGGTCTTACTACTGACCGAGATCGTTCAGTACTGACCGTGCTTAAGAAACACAACGTCTTTTACTCTTCCGAAATACCGGAAGTCATATTTCTCCACCAAAAATAAATTTTAATATGTCTGTAGGACATCATATTTTTGTCTTTTGGGATTTATTTCCATAGTTCCTGTCGGGATAGGTTTTCGTTTGATCGTACGATTTTGTTGTATTGGTGAGAGCTTGGGTACTTCTAACTTATCATAAATGACGGACATGGGTCATTCAACTCGTTCCTTTTTATTTGGGGTATATCTTTTTTATTTGGTTAATATGTCTACGAACCTTCCATCTTGGATATTTTATAATGTACATCATATTACCAACTCTTTTTTCAATAGTGCTCTCTACCCAGGTTGCTTTAACTAAATGATAATTTAGAAAATAATTTTTTCCCCTGGACTATAAGTCTTATTACAGGTGTTAATTTTTTCTAATTTCTTTTTTTTGACGGAATTAATTTATCAAATACTGATTGAATTTTCCTAGAAAACATCAGTTCTGCTGGGGACTTGTTTGCGTTAGTATTTGGATTAGGTGTTATTCTATAAATGAATAGGAATTCTTGTAATTCCTCATTTTTTTGCTTCGGTCCCATTTGCTTTTTAATTGTTCT
This sequence comes from Sepioteuthis lessoniana, assembly GCA_963585895.1. Taxonomy (NCBI): domain Eukaryota; kingdom Metazoa; phylum Mollusca; class Cephalopoda; order Myopsida; family Loliginidae; genus Sepioteuthis; species Sepioteuthis lessoniana. The sequence goes on along the minus strand of CAUZXS010001595.1, from coordinate 44,523 downwards.
TTTAAATACATCGATAAATCTTTCCGCCAATCCATTCGATCTTGGATGGCAAGATACCGATTTTAGGTGATTTATCGAGAGCAATTTAGAGAAATTTTTGAATTGTTTTGATGTAAATGGTGTGCCATTGTCAGATACAATTGTTTCTGGCAATCCGAATCTTGCGAACAGTTCCTGTAAAACCATTATTGTGGTTTTAGTCGTAGGCGTTTTGTATTTGAAAACTTCTGGCCATTTTGTAAAGCTGTCTACTATAGTTCACAGAAATTTTTGTTTGGGCATTCAATACATTCACACTTTTTTGTATGGGCATCAATAAGTTTACACTTTTTTTCTGGGCATCCATAAGTTCCCAGACTTTTTTGTTGGAGCATCAATAAGTTTACAGACTTTTTTGCAAGGGCATCAATAAGTTCCCTGACTTTTTTGTACGGGCATCAATAAGTTCACAGATGGGGGGCATTCAATACGTTCACACTTTTTTGTATGTGAATCAATAAGTTTACACACTTTTTTGTAGGGGCATCAATAAGTTCCCAGACCTTTTTGTATGGGCATCAATAACTTTCCACACTTTTTTGCATGGCCTCAATAAGTTCCCAGACTTTTTTGTAGGGGCATCAATAAGTTCACAGATTGGGGGGGCATTCAATACGTTCACACTTTTTTGTATGTGAATCAATAAGTTTACACACTTTTTTGTATGGGCATCCATAAGTTCCCAGACTTTTTTGTTGGGGCATCAATTCGTTCAGACTTTTTGTGATAAGTTACCAGACTTTTTTGTAGGGGCATCAATAAGTTCCCAGACTTTTTTGTATGGGCATCAATAACTTTTGTTATATACTCACATAATAAATATGCTTATATACACATATACATGTTCATGCAGCATCACACCGACACCATAATTAAACAGACGCAATGACAATGGACGCAGGAAAGAAGACGCAGAAAGGATGACGCAGGAAGGAAGACGCAAGACTTCTTTACAAATATATTTTACTTCTCACTTTATTGCAAGGGTTCGAAAGGTTTGTTCAAGGGTTGCATGTGAGAGGGAGCTGGAGACCGAACATAAACTGTAATTTCTTGACCCCACTGTTATGACCGTCACGTTGTGTCTTTCTTGTTCTCCTGATGCTGGGGTCCACTCCATCGGGGTATCCGAGGGCCCCCTCGGTCGGGTGTGGCTTTCCTTACCACATCTGGTCTCTAGCTGTCTGGAAATCTACTGGCAACTGCTTCTTGGACTCGAACTCAACTGAGTTAAATAATAATTCAACGCCCACACGATCGCCCACTGGATCTTTGAAATTGAATGTTTGATCGTCATCAAGCGGAAATAACTGTCATACAGTTCACAGGTCACTCTCTTCCGGTGCATCACTGTAGTGGCACCATGGGACCTTCACCTTGTCCTATATTATAAGATTTAATCCGCCCACGCGATCTCTTTCGATTACTGGCCATTGGAATGTGTCACTTCCTTCTGGTGCATCACCTTGGAATAGCATTTTTTGGGGCCGGGTCGAAGGTCAAAATACAAAACTTTCCAGACCTTTTTGTATGGGCATCAATAACTTTTCACACTTTTTTGTATGGGCATCAATAAGTTCCCAGACTTTTTTGTATGGGCATCAATAAGTTCCCAGACTTTTTGTATGGGCATCAATAAGTTCCCAGACTTTTTGTAAGGGCATCAATAAGTTCCCAGACTTTTTGTAATGGCATCAATAAGTTCCCAGACTTTTTGTATGGGCATCAATAAGTTCCCAGACTTTTTGTATGGGCATCAATAAGTTCCCAGACTTTTTTGTATGGGCATCAATAAGTTCCCAGACTTTTTGTAAGGGCATAAATAAGTTCCCAGACTTTTTTGTAGGGGCATCAATAAGTTCCCAGACTTTTTGTAATGGCATCAATAAGTTCCCAGACTTTTTGTATGGGCATCAATAAGTTCCCAGACTTTTTTGTATGGGCATCAATAAGTTCCCAGACTTTTTGTATGGGCATCAATAAGTTCCCAGACTTTTTGTAAGGGCATCAATAAGTTCCCAGACTTTTTGTAAGGGCATCAATGGCTTTTTGTATGGGCATCAATAAGTTCCCAGACTTTTTTGTAGGGGCATCAATAAGTTCCCAGACTTTTTTGTATGGGCATCAATAAGTTCCCAGACTTTTTGTATGGGCATCAATAAGTTCCCAGACTTTTTGTATGGGCATCAATAAGTTCCCAGACTTTTTGTAAGGGCATCAATAAGTTCCCAGACTTTTTGTATGGGCATCAATAAGTTCCCAGACTTTTTTGTATGGGCATCAATAAGTTCCCAGACTTTTTGTATGGGCATCAATAAGTTCCCAGACTTTTTTGTAAGGGCATCAATAAGTTCCCAGACTTTTTGTATGGGCATCAATAAGTTCCCAGACTTTTTGTATGGGCATCAATAAGTTCCCAGACTTTTTGTATGGGCATCAATAAGTTCCCAGACTTTTTGTAATGGCATCAATAAGTTCCCAGACTTTTTGTAATGGCATCAATAAGTTCCCAGACTTTTTGTATGGGCATCAATAAGTTCCCAGACTTTTTGTAATGGCATCAATAAGTTCCCAGACTTTTTGTAATGGCATCAATAAGTTCCCAGACTTTTTGTATGGGCATCAATAAGTTCCCAGACTTTTTTGTAGGGGCATCAATAAGTTCCCAGACTTTTTGTATGGGCATCAATAAGTTCCCAGACATTTTTGTAAGGGCATCAATAAGTTCCCAGACTTTTTGTATGGGCATCAATAAGTTCACAGATTTGATGGGGGGCATTCAATACGTTCACACATTTTTGTATGTGAATCAATACGTTTACATACTTTTTTGTAGGGGTATCAATAAGTTCCCAGACCTTTTTGTATGGGCATCAATAAGTTCACTTTTTTTGTGATAAGTTACCAGACTTTTTTGTAGGAGCATCAATAAGTTTCCAGACTTTTTGTAGGGGTATCAATAAGTTCCCAGACCTTTTTGTATGGGCATCAATAACTTTCCACACTTTTTTGTACGGGCATCAATAAGTTCCCAGACTTTTTGTAGGGGCATCAATAAGTTCCCAGACTTTTTTGTAGGGGCATCAATAAGTTCCCAGACTTTTTTTAAGGGCATCAATAAGTTCCCACACATTTTTGTAAGGGCATCAATAAGTTCCCAGACTTTTTTTAAGGGCATCAATAAGTTCCCAGACTTTTTTGTATGGGCACCAATAAGTTCCCAGACATTTTTGTATGGGCATCAATAAGTTCCCAGACTTTTTTGTATGGGCATCAATAAGTTCCCAGACTTTTTTGTATGGGCATCAATAACTTCCCAGACTTTTTTGTATGGGCATCAATAAGTTCACAGATTTGATGGGGGGCATTCAATACGTTCACACATTTTTGTATGTGAATCAATACGTTTACATACTTTTTTGTAGGGCTATCAATAAGTTCCCAGACCTTTTTGTATTATCATCAATAACTTTTCACACTTTTTTGTATGGGCATCAATAAGTTCCCAGACTTTTTTGTATGGGCATCAATAAGTTCCCAGACTTTTTTGTATGGGCATCAATAACTTCCCAGACTTTTTTGTATGGGCATTCAATACGTTCACTCTTTTTTGTGATAAGTTACCAGACTTATTATTCTTCAAGTAAATGTAAATGAGGTACTACTATGAAAACAGAAACTTCACTAGACAATATCAAAACCAGGGATTAAATTACGTCATAACTGTTTCATTGCTAGCATCAAGATTTTTAGCCCTTAGGCTTTGGGGAATGTCGACTACCCCAACATTGGAATTACTCTCGATTGAATCGTTAGAAATAGAAGTCTTAGATCATTTAAATGATGATTCAATTGAATTGTTAGAATTAGAAATCTTAGATCACTTAAACGATTGTTCAATTGAACTGTTTGAAAAAGAAATCTTAGATCATTTGAATGATTTTTCAATTAAATAATCAGAAAAAGAAATCCTATATCCCTTTAATGTAGTTCAATTGAATTGGTATAAATAGAATCTTGACAACATTTAAAAGATTACTTAATTGAATTGTTAGAAATCTTAGATCAAATAAATGATAGTTCAATTGAATTGTAATAAACAGAAACATTCGATCATTTGAATGATTATTCAATTCAATTGTAAGAAATAGTAGTCATAGATCACTTAAATGAAGTTTAATGGAATTATTAGAAATAGTAGTCATAGATCACTTAAATGATTATTCAATTGAATTGTTAGTAATAAAAGTTTCGATCATTTAAATTATTCTTCAATTGAATTCTTAGAAAGAGAAATCTTATAGAACTTAAAAGATTCATCCGTTGAATTGTTAGAAATAAAGGTCCCTCAACATTTAATTGATAGCTGAATTAAATTGTAAGAGAAAGAGGTTTAGATCACATAGATTATTTTTTATTTGAATTGTTTGAAATAGAAGATTTGGATCATTTTTTTGATTGTTCAAATGAATTGTTTTAAATAGAAGTCTTAGATCATTTAAATGATTTTTAAGTGAATTGTTTTAAATAGAAATCTTAGATCATTTAAATGATTTTTAATTGAATTGTTTTGGATAGAAGTCTTAGATCATTTAAATGATTTTTAATTGAATTGTTTTAAATAGTAGTCTTAGATCATTTAAATGATTTTTAATTGAATTGTTTTAAATAGAAGTTTTAGACCATTTAAATGATTGTTCAATTGAATTGTTTTAAATAGAAGTCTTACATCATTTAAATGAATTTTAATTGAATTGTTTTAAATAGAAGTCTTAGATCATTTAAATGATTTTTAATTGAATTGTTTTAAATAGAAGTCTTAGATCATTTAAATGAATTTTAATTGAATTGATTTAAATAGAAGTCTTAGATCATTTAAATGATTTTTAATTGAATTGTTTTAAATAGAAGTCTTAGATCATTTAAATGATTTTTAATTGAATTCTTTTAAATAGAAGTCTTAGATCATTTACATGATTGTTCAATTGAATTGATTTAAATAGAAGTCTTTGATAATTTAAATGATTGTTCAAATGAATGGATTTAAATAGAAGTCTTAGATCATTTAAATGATTGTTCAAAAGAATTGTTTTGAATAGAAGTCTTAGATCATTTAAATGATTTTTAATTGAATAGTTTTAAATTGAAGTCTTAGATCATTTAAATGATTTTTGATTGAATTGTTTTCAATAGACGTCTTTGATCATTTAATTTTTAAATGAATTGTTTAAAATGGAAGTCTTAGATCATTTAAATAATTGTTCAAATGAATTGTTTTAAATAGTAGTCTTAGATCATTTATATGATTTTTAATTAAATTGTTTTGAATAGATGTTTTAGATAATTTAAATGATTTTAATTTGAATTGTTTTAAATAGATATCTTAGGTCATTTAAATGATTTTTTATTGAATTGTTTTAAATGGAAGTCTTAGATCATTTAAATGATTTTTAATTGTTTTGTTTTAAGTAGAAGTCTTATATCATTTCAAGATTTTTATTTGAATTGTTTTAAATAGAAGTCTTAGGTTATTTAAATGATTGTTCAATTGAATTGATTTAAATAGAAGTCTTAGATCATTTAAATGATTGTTCAAAAGAATTGTTTTGAATAGAAGTCTTAGATCATTTAAATGATTTTAATTTGAATTGTTTTAAATAGATATCTTAGATCATTTAAATGATTTTTAATTGATTTGTTTTGAATAGAAGTCATAGATCACTTAAATGATTTTTAAGTGAATTGTTTTAAATAGAAGTCTAAGATCATTTAAAGGATTTTTAATTGAATTGTCTTAAATAGAAGTCTTAGATCATTTAAATGAATTTTAATTGAATTATCTTAAATAGAAATCTTACATCATTTAAATGATTTTTAATTGAATTGTTTTAAAGAGAAGTCTTAGATCATTTAAATGAATTTTAATTGAATTGATTTAAATAGAAGTCTTAGATCATTTAAATGATTTTTAATTTTTTTGTTTTAAGTAGAAGTCTTTGATAATTTAAATGATTGTTCGAATGAATGGATTTAAATAGAAGTCTTAGATCATTTACATGATTGTTCAAAAGAATTGTTTTGAATAGAAGTTTTAGATCATTTAAATGATTTTAATTTGAATTGTTTTAAATAGAAGTCTTAGATCATTTAAATGATTATTAATTGATTTGTTTTGAATAGAAGTCTTAGATCATTTAAATGATTTTTAATTAAATTGTTTTGAATAGAAGTCTTAGATCATTTAAATGTTTTTTAATTGAATTGTTTTAAATAGAAGTCTTAGACCATTTAAATGATTGTTCAATTGAATTGTTTTAAATAGAACTCTTAGATCATTTAAATGATGATTCAATTGAATTGTTAGAATTAGAAATCTTAGATCACTTAAACGATTGTTCAATTGAACTGTTTGAAAAAGAAATCTTAGATCATTTGAATGATTTTTCAATTAAATAATCAGAAAAAGAAATCCTATATCCCTTTAATGTAGTTCAATTGAATTGGTATAAATAGAATCTTGACAACATTTAAAAGATTACTTAATTGAATTGTTAGAAATCTTAGATCAAATAAATGATAGTTCAATTGAATTGTAATAAACAGAAACATTCGATCATTTGAATGATTATTCAATTCAATTGTAAGAAATAGTAGTCATAGATCACTTAAATGAAGTTTAATGGAATTATTAGAAATAGTAGTCATAGATCACTTAAATGATTATTCAATTGAATTGTTAGTAATAAAAGTTTCGATCATTTAAATTATTCTTCAATTGAATTCTTAGAAAGAGAAATCTTATAGAACTTAAAAGATTCATCCGTTGAATTGTTAGAAATAAAGGTCCCTCAACATTTAATTGATAGCTGAATTAAATTGTAAGAGAAAGAGGTTTAGATCACATAGATTATTTTTTATTTGAATTGTTTGAAATAGAAGATTTGGATCATTTTTTTGATTGTTCAAATGAATTGTTTTAAATAGAAGTCTTAGATCATTTAAATGATTTTTAAGTGAATTGTTTTAAATAGAAATCTTAGATCATTTAAATGATTTTTAATTGAATTGTTTTCAATAGACGTCTTAGATCATTTAAATGATTTTTAATTGAATTGTTTTAAATAGAAGTTTTAGATCATTTAAATGATTTTTAATTGAATTGTTTTAAATAGAAGTTTTAGATCATTTAAATGATTTTTAATTGATTTGTTTTAAATAGAAGTCTTATATCATTTAAATGATTTTTAATTGAATTATTTAAAATGGAAGTCTTAGATCATGTAAATAATTGTTCAAATGAATTGTTTTGAATAGAAGTCTTAGATCATTTAAATGATTTTTAATTAAATTGTTTTAAATATAAGTCCTAGATCATTTAAATGATTTTAATTTGAATTGTTTTAAATAGATATCTCAGATCATTTAAATGATTTTTAATTTTTTGAATAGAAGTCATAGATCACTTAAATGATTTTTAAGTGAATTGTTTTGAATAGAAGTCTAAGATCATTTAAAGGATTTTTAATTGAATTGTTTTAAGGAGAAGTCTTAAACCATTTAAATTATTTTTAATTGATTTGTTTTAAATAGAAGTCTTATATCATTTCAATGATTTTTAATTGAATTGTTTTAAATAGAAGTCTTAGATCATTTAAATGATTGTTCAAAAGAATTGTTTTGAATAGAAGTCTTAGATCATTTAAATGATTTTTAATTGAATTGTTTTCAATAGACGTCTTTGATCATTTAATTTTTAATTGAATTGTTTAAAATGGAAGTCTTAGATCATTTAAATAATTGTTCAAATGAATTGTTTTAAATAGTAGTCTTAGATCATTTATATGATTTTTAATTAAATTGTTTTGAATAGAAGTTTTAGATCATTTAAATGATTTTAATTTGAATTGTTTTAAATAGATATCTTAGGTCATTTAAATGATTTTTTATTGAATTGTTTTAAATGGAAGTCTTAGATCATTTAAATGATTTTTAATTGTTTTGTTTTAAGTAGAAGTCTTATATCATTTCAAGAGTTTTATTTGAATTGTTTTAAATAGAAGTCTTAGGTTATTTAAATGATTGTTCAATTGAATTGATTTAAATAGAAGTCTTAGATCATTTAAATGATTGTTCAAAAGAATTGTTTTGAATAGAAGTCTTAGATCATTTAAATGATTTTAATTTGAATTGTTTTAAATAGATATCTTAGATCATTTAAATGATTTTTAATTGATTTGTTTTGAATAGAAGTCATAGATCACTTAAATGATTTTTAAGTGAATTGTTTTAAATAGAAGTCTAAGATCATTTAAAGGATTTTTAATTGAATTGTCTTAAATAGAAGTCTTAGATCATTTAAATGAATTTTAATTGAATTATCTTAAATAGAAATCTTACATCATTTAAATGATTTTTAATTGAATTGTTTTAAAGAGAAGTCTTAGATCATTTAAATGAATTTTAATTGAATTGATTTAAATAGAAGTCTTAGATCATTTAAATGATTTTTAATTTTTTTGTTTTAAGTAGAAGTCTTTGATAATTTAAATGATTGTTCGAATGAATGGATTTAAATAGAAGTCTTAGATCATTTACATGATTGTTCAAAAGAATTGTTTTGAATAGAAGTTTTAGATCATTTAAATGATTTTAATTTGAATTGTTTTAAATAGAAGTCTTAGATCATTTAAATGATTATTAATTGATTTGTTTTGAATAGAAGTCTTAGATCATTTAAATGATTTTTAATTAAATTGTTTTGAATAGAAGTCTTAGATCATTTAAATGATTTTTAATTGAATTGTTTTAAATAGAAGTCTTAGACCATTTAAATGATTGTTCAATTGAATTGTTTTAAATAGAACTCTTAGATCATTTAAATGAATTTTAATTGAATTGTTTTAAATAGAAGTCTTAGATCATTTGAACGATTTTTAATTGAATTGTTTTAAATAGAAGTCTTAGATCATTTAAATGATTTTTAATTGAATTGTTTTAAATAGAAGTCTTAGATCATTTAAATGAATTTTAATTGAATTGATTTAAATAGAAGTCTTAGATCATTTAAATGATTTTTAATTGAATTGTTTTAAATAGAAGTCTTAGATCATTTAAATTATTTTTAATTGAATTCTTTTAAATAGAAGTCTTAGATCATTTAAATGATTTTTAATTGAATAGTTTTAAATTGAAGTCTTAGATCATTTAAATGATTTTTAATTGAATTGTTTTCAATAGACGTCTTAGATCATTTAATTTTTAAATGAATTGTTTAAAATGGAAGACTTAGATCATTTAAATAATTGTTCAAATGAATTGTTTTAAATAGTAGTCTTAGATCATTTAAATGATTTATATTTAAATTGTTTTAAATAGAAGTCCTAGATCATTTAAATGATTTTAATTTGAATTGTTTTAAATGGAAGTCTTAGATCATTTAAATGATTTTTAATTGATTTGTTTTGAATAGAAGTCATAGATCACTTAAATGATTTTTAAGTGAATTGTTTGGAATAGAAGTCTAAGATAATTTAAAGGATTTTTAATTGAATTGTTTTAAAGAGAAGTATTAGACCATTTAAATGGTTTTTAATTGTTTTTTTTAAGTAGATGTCTTATATCATTTCAATGATTTTTAATTGAATTGTTTTAAATAGAAGTCTTAGATCATTTAAATGATTTTTAATTGAATTGTTTTAAATAGAAGTCTTAGACCATTTAAATGATTGTTCAATTGAATTGTTTTAAATAGAAGTCTTAGATCATTTAAATGATTTTTAATTGAATTGTTTTAAATAGAAGTCTTAGATAATTTAAATCATTTTTAATTAAATTGTTTTAAATTGAAGTCTTAGATCATTTAAATGATTTTTAATTGAATTGTTTTCAATAGACGTCTTAGATCATTTAAATGATTGTTCAATTGAATTGTTTTAAATAGAAGTATTAGATCATTTAAATGATTTTTAATTGAATTGTTTTTAATGGAAGTCTTACATCATTTGAATGATTGTTCAATTGAATTGTTTTTAATGGAAGTCTTAGATCATTTAAATGATTTTTAATTGAATTGTTTTAAATAGGAGTCTTAGATCATTTAAATGATTTTTAATTAAATAGTTTTAATTCGAAGTATTAGAACATCTGAATGATTTTTAATTGAATTGTTTTAAATAGAAGTCCTAGAACATTCAAATGATTGTTCAAATGAATTGTTTTAAATGTAGGTCTTAGATCATTTAAATGATATTTAAAATGAATTCTTTTAAATTGAGGTCTTAGATCATTTAAGTGATTTTTAATTGAATTGTTTTAAATAGAAGTCTTAGATCATTTAAATGATTTTTAATTTAATTGTTTTAAATAGAAGTCTGAGATCATTTAAATAATTTTAATTGAATTGTTTTAAGTAAAAGTCTAACATCATTTCATTGATTTTTAATTGAATAGTTTTAAATAACAATCTTACATCATTTAAATGATTGTTCAGTTAAATTTTTTTAAATAGAAGTCTTAGATCATTTAAATGATTGTTAAAATGAATTGTTTTAAATAAAGTCTTAGATCATTTCAATGAGTTTTAATTGAATTGTTTTAAATAGAAGTCTTAGATCATTTAAATGATTGTTCAAAAGAATTGTTTTGAATAGAAGTCTTAGATCATTTAAATGATTTTTAATTGAATTGTTTTCAATAGACGTCTTTGATCATTTAATTTTTAATTGAATTGTTTAAAATGGAATTCTTAGATCATTTAAATAATTGTTCAAATGAATTGTTTTAAATAGTAGTCTTAGATCATTTATATGATTTTTAATTAAATTGTTTTGAATAGAAGTTTTAGATCATTTAAATGATTTTAATTTGAATTGTTTTAAATAGATATCTTAGGTCATTTAAATGATTTTTTATTGAATTGTTTTAAATGGAAGTCTTAGATCATTTAAATGATTTTTAATTGTTTTGTTTTAAGTAGAAGTCTTATATCATTTCAAGATTTTTATTTGAATTGTTTTAAATAGAAGTCTTAGGTTATTTAAATGATTGTTCAATTGAATTGATTTAAATAGAAGTCTTAGATCATTTAAATGATTGTTCAAAAGAATTGTTTTGAATAGAAGTCTTAGATCATTTAAATGATTTTAATTTGAATTGTTTTAAATAGATATCTTAGATCATTTAAATGATTTTTAATTGATTTGTTTTGAATAGAAGTCATAGATCACTTAAATGATTTTTAAGTGAATTGTTTTAAATAGAAGTCTAAGATCATTTAAAGGATTTTTAATTGAATTGTCTTAAATAGAAGTCTTAGATCATTTAAATGAATTTTAATTGAATTATCTTAAATAGAAATCTTACATCATTTAAATGATTTTTAATTGAATTGTTTTAAAGAGAAGTCTTAGATCATTTAAATGAATTTTAATTGAATTGATTTAAATAGAAGTCTTAGATCATTTAAATGATTTTTAATTTTTTTGTTTTAAGTAGAAGTCTTTGATAATTTAAATGATTGTTCGAATGAATGGATTTAAATAGAAGTCTTAGATCATTTACATGATTGTTCAAAAGAATTGTTTTGAATAGAAGTTTTAGATCATTTAAATGATTTTAATTTGAATTGTTTTAAATAGAAGTCTTAGATCATTTAAATGATTATTAATTGATTTGTTTTGAATAGAAGTCTTAGATCATTTAAATGATTTTTAATTAAATTGTTTTGAATAGAAGTCTTAGATCATTTAAATGATTTTTAATTGAATTGTTTTAAATAGAAGTCTTAGACCATTTAAATGATTGTTTAATTGAATTGTTTTAAATAGAACTCTTAGATCATTTAAATGAATTTTAATTGAATTGTTTTAAATAGAAGTCTTAGATCATTTGAACGATTTTTAATTGAATTGTTTTAAATAGAAGCCTTAGATCATTTAAATGATTTTTAATTGAATTGTTTTAAATAGAAGTCTTAGATCATTTAAATGGATTTTAATTGAATTGATTTAAATAGAAGTCTTAGATCATTTAAATGATTTTTAATTGAATTGTTTTAAATAGAAGTCTTAGATCATTTAAATTATTTTTAATTGAATTCTTTTAAATAGAAGTCTTAGATCATTTAAATGATTTTTAATTGAATAGTTTTAAATTGAAGTCTTAGATCATTTAAATGATTTTTAATTGAATTGTTTTCAATAGACGTCTTAGATCATTTAATTTTTAAATGAATTGTTTAAAATGGAAGACTTAGATCATTTAAATAATTGTTCAAATGAATTGTTTTAAATAGTAGTCTTAGATCATTTAAATGATTTATATTTAAATTGTTTTAAATAGAAGTCCTAGATCATTTAAATGATTTTAATTTGAATTGTTTTAAATGGAAGTCTTAGATCATTTAAATGATTTTTAATTGATTTGTTTTGAATAGAAGTCATAGATCACTTAAATGATTTTTAAGTGAATTGTTTGGAATAGAAGTCTAAGATAATTTAAAGGATTTTTAATTGAATTGTTTTAAAGAGAAGTATTAGACCATTTAAATGGTTTTTAATTGTTTTTTTTAAGTAGATGTCTTATATCATTTCAATGATTTTTAATTGAATTGTTTTAAATAGAAGTCTTAGATCATTTAAATGATTTTTAATTGAATTGTTTTAAATAGAAGTCTTAGACCATTTAAATGATTGTTCAATTGAATTGTTTTAAATAGAAGTCTTAGATCATTTAAATGATTTTTAATTGAATTGTTTTAAATAGAAGTCTTAGATAATTTAAATCATTTTTAATTAAATTGTTTTAAATTGAAGTCTTAGATCATTTAAATGATTTTTAATTGAATTGTTTTCAATAGACGTCTTAGATCATTTAAATGATTGTTCAATTGAATTGTTTTAAATAGAAGTATTAGATCATTTAAATGATTTTTAATTGAATTGTTTTTAATGGAAGTCTTACATCATTTGAATGATTGTTCAATTGAATTGTTTTTAATGGAAGTCTTAGATCATTTAAATGATTTTTAATTGAATTGTTTTAAATAGGAGTCTTAGATCATTTAAATGATTTTTAATTAAATAGTTTTAATTCGAAGTATTAGAACATCTGAATGATTTTTAATTGAATTGTTTTAAATAGAAGTCCTAGAACATTCAAATGATTGTTCAAATGAATTGTTTTAAATGTAGGTCTTAGATCATTTAAATGATATTTAAAATGAATTCTTTTAAATTGAGGTCTTAGATCATTTAAGTGATTTTTAATTGAATTGTTTTAAATAGAAGTCTTAGATCATTTAAATGATTTTTAATTTAATTGTTTTAAATAGAAGTCTGAGATCATTTAAATAATTTTAATTGAATTGTTTTAAGTAAAAGTCTAACATCATTTCATTGATTTTTAATTGAATAGTTTTAAATAACAATCTTACATCATTTAAATGATTGTTCAGTTAAATTTTTTTAAATAGAAGTCTTAGATCATTTAAATGATTGTTAAAATGAATTGTTTTAAATAAAGTCTTAGATCATTTCAATGAGTTTTAATTGAATTGTTTTAAATAGAAGTCTTAGATCATTTAAATGATTGTTCAAAAGAATTGTTTTGAATAGAAGTCTTAGATCATTTAAATGATTTTTAATTGAATTGTTTTCAATAGACGTCTTTGATCATTTAAATTTTAATTGAATTGTTTAAAATGGAATTCTTAGATCATTTAAATAATTGTTCAAATGAATTGTTTTAAATAGTAGTCTTAGATCATTTATATGATTTTTAATTAAATTGTTTTGAATAGAAGTTTTAGATCATTTAAATGATTTTAATTTGAATTGTTTTAAATAGATATCTTAGGTCATTTAAATGATTTTTTATTGAATTGTTTTAAATGGAAGTCTTAGATCATTTAAATGATTTTTAATTGTTTTGTTTTAAGTAGAAGTCTTATATCATTTCAAGATTTTTATTTGAATTGTTTTAAATAGAAGTCTTAGGTTATTTAAATGATTGTTCAATTGAATTGATTTAAATAGAAGTCTTAGATCATTTAAATGATTTTAATTTGAATTGTTTTAAATAGATATCTTAGATCATTTAAATGATTTTTAATTGATTTGTTTTGAATAGAAGTCATAGATCACTTAAATGATTTTTAAGTGAATTGTTTTAAATAGAAGTCTAAGATCATTTAAAGGATTTTTAATTGAATTGTCTTAAATAGAAGTCTTAGATCATTTAAATGAATTTTAATTGAATTATCTTAAATAGAAATCTTACATCATTTAAATGATTTTTAATTGAATTGTTTTAAAGAGAAGTCTTAGATCATTTAAATGAATTTTAATTGAATTGATTTAAATAGAATTCTTAGATCATTTAAATGATTTTTAATTTTTTTGTTTTAAGTAGAAGTCTTTGATAATTTAAATGATTGTTCGAATGAATGGATTTAAATAGAAGTCTTAGATCATTTACATGATTGTTCAAAAGAATTGTTTTGAATAGAAGTTTTAGATCATTTAAATGATTTTAATTTGAATTGTTTTAAATAGAAGTCTTAGATCATTTAAATGATTATTAATTGATTTGTTTTGAATAGAAGTCTTAGATCATTTAAATGATTTTTAATTAAATTGTTTTGAATAGAAGTCTTAGATCATTTAAATGATTTTTAATTGAATTGTTTTAAATAGAAGTCTTAGACCATTTAAATGATTGTTCAATTGAATTGTTTTAAATAGAACACTTAGATCATTTAAATGAATTTTAATTGAATTGTTTTAAATAGAAGTCTTAGATCATTTGAACGATTTTTAATTGAATTGTTTTAAATAGAAGTCTTAGATCATTTAAATGATTTTTAATTGAATTGTTTTAAATAGAAGTCTTAGATCATTTAAATGAATTTTAATTGAATTGATTTAAATAGAAGTCTTAGATCATTTAAATGATTTTTAATTGAATTGTTTTAAATAGAAGTCTTAGATCATTTAAATTATTTTTAATTGAATTCTTTTAAATAGAAGTCTTAGATCATTTAAATGATTTTTAATTGAATAGTTTTAAATTGAAGTCTTAGATCATTTAAATGATTTTTAATTGAATTGTTTTCAATAGACGTCTTAGATCATTTAATTTTTAAATGAATTGTTTAAAATGGAAGACTTAGATCATTTAAATGATTTATATTTAAATTGTTTTAAATAGAAGTCCTAGATCATTTAAATGATTTTAATTTGAATTGTTTTAAATGGAAGTCTTAGATCATTTAAATGATTTTTAATTGATTTGTTTTGAATAGAAGTCATAGATCACTTAAATGATTTTTAAGTGAATTGTTTGGAATAGAAGTCTAAGATAATTTAAAGGATTTTTAATTGAATTGTTTTAAAGAGAAGTCTTAGATCATTTAAATGAATTTTAATTGTTTTTTTTAAGTAGATGTCTTATATCATTTCAATGATTTTTAATTGAATTGTTTTAAATAGAAGTCTTAGATCATTTAAATGATTTTTAATTGAATTGTTTTAAATAGAAGTCTTAGACCATTTAAATGATTGTTCAATTGAATTGTTTTAAATAGAAGTCTTAGATCATTTAAATGAATTTTAATTGAATTGTTTTAAATAGAAGTCTTAGATCATTTAAATGAATTTTAATTGAATTGTTTTAAATAGAAGTCTTAGATCATTTAAATGAATTTTAATTGAATTGATTTAAATAGAAGTCTTAGATAATTTAAATCATTTTTAATTAAATTGTTTTAAATTGAAGTCTTAGATCATTTAAATGATTTTTAATTGAATTGTTTTCAATAGACGTCTTAGATCATTTAAATGATTGTTCAATTGAATTGTTTTAAATAGAAGTATTAGATCATTTAAATGATTTTTAATTGAATTGTTTTTAATGGAAGTCTTACATCATTTGAATGATTGTTCAATTGAATTGTTTTTAATGGAAGTCTTAGATCATTTAAATGATTTTTAATTGAATTGTTTTAAATAGGAGTCTTAGATCATTTAAATGATTTTTAATTAAATAGTTTTAATTCGAAGTATTAGAACATCTGAATGATTTTTAATTGAATTGTTTTAAATAGAAGTCCTAGAACATTCAAATGATTGTTCAAATGAATTGTTTTAAATGTAGGTCTTAGATCATTTAAATGATATTTAAAATGAATTCTTTTAAATTGAGGTCTTAGATCATTTAAGTGATTTTTAATTGAATTGTTTTAAATAGAAGTCTTAGATCATTTAAATGATTTTTAATTTAATTGTTTTAAATAGAAGTCTGAGATCATTTAAATAATTTTAATTGAATTGTTTTAAGTAAAAGTCTAACATCATTTCATTGATTTTTAATTGAATAGTTTTAAATAACAATCTTACATCATTTAAATGATTGTTCAGTTAAATTTTTTTAAATAGAAGTCTTAGATCATTTAAATGATTGTTAAAATGAATTGTTTTAAATAAAGTCTTAGATCATTTCAATGAGTTTTAATTGAATCTTTTTAAATCGATGTCCTACATCATTTAAATGATTTTTAATTGAATTGTTTTAAATAGAAGTCTTAGATCATTAAAATTATTTTTAATTGAATCGTTTTAAATAGAAGTCTTCCATCATTTGAATGGTTTTTAATTGAATTGTTTTAAATGGAAGTCTTAGATCATTAAAATGATTGTTCAAATGAATTGTTTTTAATAGTAGTCTTAGATTATTTAAATGATTTTTAATTGAATTGTTTTAAATAGAAGCCTTAGATCATTTAAATGATTGTTAAAATGAATTATTTTCAATGGAAGTCTTAGATCATTTAATTGATTTTTAATTGAATTGTTTTAAATAGAATTCTTAGATCATTTAAATGATTGATAGATTGAATTGTTTCAAATAGAAGTCTTACATCATTTGAATGATTGTTCAATTGAATTACATTTAATGGAAGTCTTAGATCATTTAAATGATTGTTCAAATGAATTGTTTTGAATAGAAGTCTTAGATCATTTAAATGAATTTTAATTGAATTTTTTTAAATAGAAGTCTTAGATCACTTAAAAGATTTTTAATTGAATTGTTTTAAATAGATGTCTTAGATCATTTAAAAGATTTTTAATTGAATTGTTTTAAATAGATGTCTTAGATCATTTAAATCAATTTTAATTGAAATGTTTTAAATAGAAGTCTTAGATCATTTCAATCATTTTTCATTGAATCTTTTTAAATCGAAGTCTTACATCATTTAAATGATTTTTAATTGAATTGTTTTAAATAGAAGTCTTAGATCATTAAAATTATTTTTAATTGAATCGTTTTAAATAGAAGTCTTCCATCATTTGAATGGTTTTTAATTGAATTGTTTTAAATGGAAGTCTTAGATCATTAAAATGATTTTTAATTGAATTGTTTTAAATAGAAGTCTTAGAACATTTAAATGATTGTTTAAATGAATTGTTTTTAATAGTAGTCTTAGATTATTTAAATGATTTTTAATTGAATTATTTTAAATAGAAGCCTTAGATCATTTAAATGATTGTTAAAATGAATTATTTTCAATGGAAGTCTTAGATCATTTAAATGATTTTTCCATTGAATTGTTTTAAATTGAAGTCTTAGATCATTTAAATGATTTTTAATTGAATTGTTTTGAATAGAAGTCTTAGATCATTTAAATTATTTTTAATTGAATTATTTTAAGTAGAAGTCTTACATCATTTAAATGATTGTTCAATTGAATTGTTTTAAATAAAAGTCTTAGATCATTAAAATGATTTTTGATTAAATTCTTTTAAATAGAAGTCTTAGATCATTTAATTGATTTTTAATTGAACTCTTTTAAATTGAAGTCTTAGTTCAAATAAATGATTTTTCATTGAATTGTTTTAAATAGAAGTCTTAGATCATTAAAATGTTTTTTAATTGAATTGTTTTAAATAGAAGTCTTAGATCATTTAAGTGATTGTTCAAATGAATTGTTTTAAATAGAAGTCTCAGATCATTTAAATGATTTTTAATTGAATTGTTTTAAATAGAAGTTTTAGATCATTAAAAAGATTTTTAATTAAATTGTTTTTAATAGAATTCTTAGAACATTTAAGTGATTGTTCAAATGAATTGTTTTAAATAGAATTCTTAGATCATTAAAATGATTTTTATTTGAATTGTTTTAAATAGAAGTCTTAGAACATTTAAATGATTGTTCAATTTAATTGTTTAAATAGAAGTCTTAGATCATTTAAATGATTTTTAATGAATTTTTTTAATAGAAGTCTTAGATCATTTAAATAATTTTTAATTGAATTGTTTTAAATAGAAGTTTTAGATCATTAAAAAGATTTTTAATTAAATTGTTTTAAATTGAATTCTTAGAACATTTAAGTGATTGTTCAAATGAATTGTTTTGGATAGAAGTCTTAGATCATTAAAATGATTTTTATTTGAATTGTTTTAAATAGAAGTCTTAGAACATTTAAATGATTGTTCAATTTAATTGTTTAAATAGAAGTCTTAGATCATTTAAATGATTTTTAATTGAATTGTTTTAAATAGAAGTCTTAGATCATTTAAATAATTTTTAATTGAATTGTTTTGAATAGAAGTCTTAGATCATTTAAATGATTGTTCAATTGAATTGTTTTGAATAGAAGTCTTAGATCATTTAAATGATTTTTAATTGAATTTTTTTGAATAGAAGTCTTAGATCATTAAAATGATTTTTAATTGAATTGTTTTAAATAGATGTCTTAGATCATTTAAATGATTGTTCAAATGAATTGTTTTAAGTAGAAGTCTTACATAATTGAAATGATTGTTCAATTGAATTGTTTTTAATAGAAGTATTAAATCATTTAAGTGATTGTTCAATTAAGTTTTTAGAAATACAAGTTTTATATTATTTTAATGATAATTCAATTGAATTGTCAGTGGTACACGTCAATACTTGGTACAATTCAACAGTGCTCTAAACAATTAGTAAATTTAAATAGAATTGTTATTATTAATTACCAATATCTGAAGCTCTTTAACAACGTTCCTAAAATAAATTCTCTGTCACGACAACGGTCGAAACAAATAGAAATCATGAGGTTAAATAGCAGCATTTAAAATATTTATGTGCAAACTAACAATTTATTAATACGTATATAATCTGAGAATTAATTTTTTGTATTTATTGCGGACTCATTGTCCTCTTGGTAGTTTTTTCTTCTTTCACTACGCTTCGGCCGAATTTCACCTCTGGCCTTCTTCAGGCGATTTTACCGCGACCTCGGATAGGAATGCTGAGTCTTGTAACCGTATCCCCAGTAATTACTGCCTTCCATAGTTGTTGTCTATCGCACCACGTTTTTGAGCAAGTAAACCGCTGGTCGGCTTGGGTGGGATTTGAAACCGCTATCTTCTATCAATGCTCACCTGGAACCGTAGAGACTCAAAGCCTCTATCCTCTGCACCACGGGACCCGAAGAGCGATCAAGGATGGATTTTTTGGTCATATAAATCCAATTTTTTGTTTTCCTTATCTGGTCTTCCATCGTCGAGTCCGTACCGAATTTGTAATTGTCTTTAATTGGAATCATTTTCACATGAGGCTTCTTAATCTGAGAATTAATTTTTTTTATTTATTGCGGAAAAAAAATTAATTCTCAGATTAAGAAGGCTCATCTCAAAATTATTCCAATTAAAGACATACGTATGTAGGTATACGGAATATTACCGCAAGGAATTGGCAATCTATCTATTTATCTATCTATGTAAATATTTTCATAACTATTTGTGGATACGTTGTATGGTGTAATAACACATTGATTCTCCCTCTTCTCTCTCTCTCTCTCTTTATATATATATATATATAGTACAATTAAATGGAGACTCAAACTCGGTTAAGCCGTCATAATAAATATATATATATATTTCTACCTTCGTGTGTGACCAATTATTTGAATAAAATCTATTATATATTTTTCTTAGTCCGTTTGGTATTTATACAGATTAAAATTTCAATAGGTTTATCATTCTAACTTGAGATACCATTCAATTATGTTTCAAGAATTTCTGTGACACTAATAATTCAATTTAGGCGAAAGAGTTTCGAAATTGTTAGTGCTGAATAGCAGTACTTGAAACTCTTTAAAAGTGTGCCTAAATCGAATTGTTACTGCCACGGCAATGCTTGAAACAAATTACATTTATTGTTGCAATAACTGAACCATTTGATTCTAAACAAAGAATAAATTGATATATATATATATATATATATATATATATATATATATAAATTTACAGAATCTCACTCCCAAAAATTGACAATCTATCCATGGACTCGTTGTATGGTATAGACTCACAGACGCTCTTTTCCCTCTTTCTCTCTGATTACTATATATATATATATATATATGTCATCCACAGACAGACTGTTTCGTTCTATCAGAACTCTTCAGTGTGGCTAGATACGCAGGACGCTCGAAGCCGGAATCGAAACCCGTCCAACTTTACGATAGCCTAAGGCTTCAGACCACACGGCCACAAGACGGCAACTGCACAAGAATGTTGAGAGCAATATTGAACAAGTCCTGGCGACAACACCCCACGAGAGGCCAACTGTACGGCCACTTGCCTCCCATCACGAAAACTATACAGGTTAGACGAGCCAGACATGCCGGACACTGCTGGAGAAGCAAGGACGAGCTCGTAAGTGACGTAACCATATGGACCCCCAAATATGGCCAAGCAAAAGCAGGACGCCCAACCCGAACTTACATACAGCAGCTATGTGAGGACACAGGATGTAACCCAGAAGACCTGCCGGAGGAAATGAATCATAGGGAGAAGTGGCGAGAGATGGTCAAGGATATCCGTGCTGGCGGCACGACATGTTGATGATGATATATATATATATGTGTGTGTGTGTGTGTGTGTGTGTGTGTGTGTGTGTGTGTATTTATGTATGTATCTATGTATAAATTTACTGAATCTTACTCCAACGAATTGCAAATCTATTTCATTCTTTTCATATCTATCAGTGGATACATTGTATAGTGTAATTACTCAAAATCTCTCTCTCTCTCTCTCTCTCTCTCGCTCTCTCTCTCAATTGAATTGCTAGAAATAGAAGTGTTAGATCACTTTAATGATTGTTCAATTGAATGGTTAGAATTTTTTTTATATCATAAATCTTCATTGATGCATCGGGATGGGTCATCAGCGATGTTTCCTTTGGGTCCATGGGGGGTTTCGGGTCTTGCAACATCAGACCCCCTCACCCAAATGACCCAGTTGACATTGATCTTACTCCAACTCCCATCCCGGCAGCTAACCTGCGCATCCACACAAGAAAAAAAAATTACCACAGAAATGGCTCTATATATAATTTTGCAACAGTCAATGAGGGCTAAGCTCTTCCTGATGACTTCTAAATCTTTCCTTTAAATATCGGGAGGCCACTTTACTCTTGCTTTTCGGTCACAATGACGTTGTTATTCGGCTATTAGAAATAGAAATTTTGGATGGTTTAAATGATAATTCAATTGAATTCTTAGTGGCAATACTTGGAACAGTTCAACAGTTCTCTAACGAATGAGTAATTTTAAATAGAATTGTTATAATTAATTACCAATAGCTGAAGATCTTTAATTACGTTCCTAAATTGAATTGTTAGTGTCACAGCTACGCTTGAGACAAATAGAATTAGTGATGTTAGATTGGAACATTTGAAATATTTAAGTGTAAACAAATAATTAATAAATAAGCATACGGGAAGTGCCCGTGGTGTAATGGTTATCATCGTAGGAAATGGACACGGCGACTCGAGTTCAAATCCTGGACCAGGCTAATTGCATTTCACATAGCGCTAATAGCCTTGAGAAAGGTATGAATCCAATTATTCTCCCTCCAGCTATGGGTAAATAGTAGGGCAGACTAGGTTCTTCAGCCTTGGTGAGGCAACTAGTCTAGGAGAAGGAAAACTCTGAATTCAAACCTGTTAACCTTCGCTAAGAAATCGACCTTGTGTCATATCCTACCCGAGCGGAGTGGTTGGGTAAATATGAATAAATGAACATACGTATATAAGTATACGGAATATTACTGCCAGGAATTGGCAATCTATCGATATATCTATGTGAATCTTTTCATATCTATTCGTGGATACGTTGTATGGTGTAATGACACACTGATTCTCTCTCTTTCTCTCTCCCCCCTCTCTATCTCTCTCTCTCTATATATATATATATATATATATATAGTTCTACCTTCGTGTGTGACCAATGATTTGAATAAAATCTATTATATTATTTTTTTCTTAATCCGTTAGGTATTTATACAGATTAAAATTTCAATAAGTTTATCATTCTAACTTGAGATACCATTCAATTATGTTTCAAGAATTTCTGTGACACTAATAATTCAATTTAGGCTAAAGAGTTTCGAAATTGTTAGTGCTGAATAGCAGTACTTGAAACTCTTTAACAGTGAGCCTAAATCAAATTGTTACTTCCACGGCAATGCTTGAAACAAATTGCATTTATTGTTGCAATAACTGAACCATTTGATTCTAAACAAAGAATATATTGATATATATATA
This sequence comes from Sepioteuthis lessoniana, assembly GCA_963585895.1. NCBI lineage: Eukaryota > Metazoa > Mollusca > Cephalopoda > Myopsida > Loliginidae > Sepioteuthis > Sepioteuthis lessoniana. The sequence goes on along the minus strand of CAUZXS010001595.1, from coordinate 21,896 downwards.
TATATATATATATATATATATATATATATATATATATATATATATATATATATATTCAGAATCTTACTCCCCAAATTTGACAATCTATCCATCTATCTTTCGATCAATTGACACGTTGTATAGTATAAAGACTCACAGACTCACTTTCTCTCTGATTAATACATATATATATATATATATATATATGTGTGTGTGTGTGTGTGTGTGTGTGTGTGTGTGTGTGTGTGTGTCTGATGTAAGTTTACTGAATCTTACTCCCACAAATTGGAAATCTATCATAGTCTTTTCATATCTACCAATGGATATGTTGTATGGTGTAATGACTCACACACGCACGCACACACACACACACACACACACACTCTCTCTCTCTCTCTCTAAATTGAATTGTTAGAAATGGAAGTCTTCATCTTCATCATGTCGCGCCATCAGCATGAATTTCCTTGACCCTCTTTCCCCCACCTCTCTCTATCGCCCATTGCTTCCGGCAGGTCCTCGGTGCTACATCCCGTATCTACACAGAGCTGCTGCATGTATGTTCTGCTGGTCGCCCTGCCTTTGCTCGGCCATATGAAGGGGTTCACAAGAGCACATCACTTATGAGCTCGACCCTGCTTCTCCAGCAGTGTCCCACATGTCTTGTTCTACAAATTTTGATAGTTTTCGTGATGGGTGGTAGGTGGCCGTACAGCAGGTGATTTGTGAGGTGTTGCCACCAGGATTTGTTCCATATTGCTCATTCTTGTGTAGTTGCCGTCAAGCTTTTTCTCCATCTGTTTAGTTAGCGTTCATGTAGTGCATCCATATAGGAGTATCGATACGAACGCTTCTTTGAAGAAACTGCGTTTCTGTTTATCGCTATGGTCTGACTTCTATATAACCGATAGCCTATCTATAGCTGCCCATGCCTTTGTTAGTCGCGTATTAATGTCAGTCTCGGTTGATGAGACACTGCTTCCTAGGAAGGTGAACTTGTCTACAAGTTCCAGAGGGGTACCGTTTCGTATGGAAGTGTCGCCTGTTTGATTAAAGCACATATATCCCGTTTCGTGTGCACTGGAATAGAGGCCAATGTCTGCAGCAGCTCGTTCCAGACTATGTAACCGGATTTCGGCTTGGGCGGGTGCATTTGCCAGAAGCGTTATGTCATCGGCATAGTCGGCGTCGGTAATTGTTTTTGCGGGGTACATTCTACTTCTTTCCTTTGTTAGCTTGAAACCGTTTTCTTTGATTTTATCGGTTGATGTTCTAACCACGTAGTCTAGACAGATGATAAAGAGGTATAGGGCTAATGTGTCTCCTTGCAGTACACCTGCTACAATGTCGAAATAGTCTGTGTCTCCATCTGGAGAATGGACTTTTACCTTGGTGCTTCTATATAGCATCATTATGGCTGCGACCCTTTCTTTTGGTAGGCCGTAAGCGAGTAGAATTTGCTCCATCTTTCCTCTGTGAATGGAGTCAAAGGCCTTGGTGAAGTCGGTAAATAATATTGTTGCCTGTAGGTATTTTGCACATACACCTTCAGGAATTCGACTAATAGTCAACATTTGTGAGGTCGTGGAACTATTTCTCCGGAAGCCATTTTGGTTCTTCCTTAATGTTGACAATTTGGGGTTCTATGCAGTTGCGTAGTAAGGCGTTGTATATTTTGGCCGCTATAGATGTTAGTTTTATACCTCGGTAGTTCTTGGCTAATCCAAGGTCACCCTTTTTAAGGAAAGGGAGGATGTAGCAATTCATCCATTTGTCTATCGGGTTTTGATTATATTGGGCATTTCAGTGTCGTAGCAGTATTTCGTAGAATTGTCTGGTCTTCTATACTTCTGGGGGAATTTCATCGAGCCCTGCTGGTTTTCTAAGAACTGAGTCGAGTTCTTCTTGGGTAAACGGTACTAGTTTGATGTCTACACTTAAATGATTATTTAATTGAATTGTCAGTTGTACGTAGCAATACTAGGTACAATTCAACTCTCTCTCTCTCTCTCTATATATATATATATATATCTGTCAGTCTATTCATACCTTCGAGTGTGACCAATGGTTTAAATAAAATCTATTATATTCTTTTTTCTTAATCTGTTTAGTATTTATACAGATTAAAATTCCAATGAGTTTATTATTTTAACTTGAGATACCATTCAATTATATTGCCCAGTCGGCAGGAGCTGTAGAATACACTGACTGCTTCTCTGCAGAGGGATAAGAAAACGAGTGTCCTGGATATGACACTAAACAATCTGATGGTGAGTTTCCAGCAATGCTGGAGCTTTGAGGAATGCGGAGTACCCCTTTTTGGCCATTGCTCCCAGGTCCACTCTGGCTCGGAGTGGTAGCACCTGATAAGGGTCCTATCTATGGGTTAAATAGAACTAACAGCATACTTATGCTAAAATGAATTGTTTGAATAAACTAAATAGCTTGAAATAGAAATGTTTTTGACAATTAAGCCGTATTTACATTTAAACTGCGTGCTTATGCTTAACTGAATTATTTCAAATAGAACTGTTTTTCGACATTAAAACTGTATTTATACTTAACTGAATTGTTACATATAACTGCTTGAATAGTTTGAAATAGAAATGTTTTTGATCATTAAACTGTGTGCTTATGGTAAACTGAATTGTTTTAAAAAGAACAGATTATTTACATAAAAATAGATTTAGCGTTAAATAACCTACAAAGGTTGATATGCCATAAAACCCAATAAACCAACCAACCATTCAATTATGTTTCAAGCATTTCTGTGACACTAACAATTCAATTTAAGCTAAAAAGTTTCAAAAATTGTTAGTGCTGAATAGCAGTACTTGAAACTCTTTAACTGTGTGCCTAAATTGAACTGTTAGTGCCTCAGAAATGCTTGAAACCAAAAGAAAATATTCATTGTTGCAATATCTGAACCATTTGATTGCAAACAAATGATAAATTGATGGTTATATATATATATATATATATATATATATATATATATATATATATATATAAATTTACATAATCTTACTCCCAAGAATTGACAATCTATCCATCTATCTGTCTATCTATGGACACGTTGTATGGTATAAAGACTCACAGAGTCTCTTTTCCCTCTTTCCCTCTGATTACTATATATGTATATACACACACACACACACACATATATATCTATATATATATATGTGTGTGTGTGTGTGTAATATACGTCTTTCATATCTAGCAGTTGATACGTTGTATAGTGTAATGACTCAAATTCTCTCTCTGTCTCTCTCTCTCTCTCTCTCTCTCTATATATATATATATATACATATACCTTCGTGTGTGAGCAATGGTTTGAATAAAATTATTTATAGTGTTTTGTTTTAATCCGTTTGGTATTAAGACAGATTAAAATTCCAACGAGTTTATTATTCTAACTTGAGATCCCATTCAACCATGAAAGATTTTGATTTCGAAAAACAAAAACAATTTTTACCTCTGCTAGTTCCACCTTGTGATTTTATTGTGAACCCTATGTATATAAACGAGATTTTGTGTTGAGGGCAAAACATTCACAGAAAGAGACACAAGATGTTGCTCGCTTCAGGTAAGTGATTTTAAGTTGATATTTACTTAAACCTTCCGCCGCAAGAAGGATGTGACACATGGTCTATTTTTTAACAGAATAAATTTTAAATTCAGAGTTTTACTTCTCCTAGACTGGTTGCTTTTCTAAGGTTGAAGAGTCCCAGGGATTTTGTTATTTTTGTAAGAGACTTGGACTAATAGCGCAAGCTGAATTGGTCGTGGGACCGGTACATATGTAGTTTGTTTTGGGGAGCACAGTCTGCCCAACATTTTACCAATAGCTGGAAGGAGAATATCTCAAGCGTATTAGTGCCATGTGAAATAGAAAAATATCTTTCTAGTATTTCATTTTTCGTCAATATTTTCAGAGATTTTTACATTTTTAACCATCTCAACGAAAAATCATCAGGACCATCTCTTTGGTCTTGCGGGGCCAGTGGGGTCAGTGACTGGCCTGTTCTAACACGAAATGGAAAGTAGGAGTGGGGTGTTCAGTGAAGCCCAATTTATATATATATATATATATATATATATATATATATATATATATATATATATATACGTGGTGCATTCAATATACGTGGTGCATTCAGACTTGGAAAAGTGCCACAAAAAAGTATAGAATGCTTCAGACTGATTTCGACCATCTTGCATGAATCGAGCATCAGTTTTTGAGTAGCATAAGAGATTCAAGGAAGGCAGGGAGTCTGAGAGATGATGAGAGGTGTGGGAGAAATAAGGAAGTCAATACACCAGAGTTGATTGGCCAAAGAGTTAGAATTAGGGTTACCATGTTGAGGTTTTAAGGGAGTTCAGAAAGTGATTCTGTCCGAAGATGCCAGCACTCTTCAAATCGGCTCAGTGGCATTTCCAGCAGGACAATACACCAGTCCACAATTCTATCCTTGTCACAGACTATTTAACCAAGATGGGCATCAAGACAGTTGCTCGCCCTCCCTATAATCAAGACCTTGCTCCCTGCGACTTTTGGTTATTCCCTAACCTCAGAGGCTGTCGTTATGAGACAATTGGGGAGATGAAAGAGGCTGTGACGAAGGTCATTGAGACGCTCACACAAGAGGACTTCCATGAGGCCTTCAAGAAGTTTTTGGAACGGTACAACAAGTGGATTGCAGCCGGAGGAGATTACTTCGAAGAGGACAAGAGTTTCATATGTGTACTATCAATAAAAGTGCCCATACGAAAAAAGTCTGGAAACTTATTTAATGATCCACGTATATATATATAGTGGGTGGAGCTAAAGTGATTTCCATACTAACAAAATATTTTAATTTTTTGTGCAAAAATTAGGCTAAAGAAGCTTTAAATTTTGTGTCTTATTTTGATATTTATCGATCAATCGGCGCATTCAAAATAGTTTTTAAATTTTGAGATTCTTTATGGAAGAAAATATTGGATTTACATTGAAAAATTTTAAGGATAATATCTTAAATGGACACGACAACACGAGTTCAAATCCTGGACGAGACTGATTGCATTTCACATAGCACTAATACCTTTAGGAAAGGTAAAAATCCAATTATTCCCCTTCCAACTATGGGTAAATAGTTGGACTCACTGGGTTCTTCAGCCTTGGTGGGGCAACTAGTCTAGGAGAAGAAATACTCTGAATTCAAACCTGTTAAACTCCGCTTAAAAAATTGACCTTGTGTCATATCCTACCCGAGCGGAGGGGTCGGTAGATATATATATATATATATATATATTATGAGAAGGGGACAGAGAGAAAGAGGGCGAGAAAGGGAGAAAGACTTCCTCTTCTTTCAGAATAGCCATTCTCTCATTTGTTCTAAAAGATTTTCGTTGAAGACATCAACGCGATAATAATAATCATCATCATCATCATGTCATGCCGCCAGCACGGATATCCCTGACCCTCTCTCGCCACTTCTCCCTATCGTTCATCGCCTCTGGCAGGTCCTCAGGGCTACATCCTGTATCCTTACAGAGCTGCTGTATGTATGTTCGAGCTGGTCGTCCTACTTTTGCTCGGCCATATGTGGGGGTCTATTGGAGTACATATGTAGGTATGAATCCAATTATACTCCCTCCAGCTATGGGTAAATAGTAGGACAGACTGTGTTCTTCAGCCTTGGTGAGGCAACTAGTCTAGGAGAAGGAAAACTCTGAATTCAAACCTGTTAAACTCCGTTTAAAAATTGACCTTTGTTATAACCTGCCAGAGCGGAGGGGTTGGGTAAATAGGATGATATCTTAAAGTAATTTTTTAGATTCTTTCACTCTAAAAATATTAAAATTCTATTAAAAATGCAATTTCTTAGCCTGGGAGATTCATTAATAAAACATCAACCTTTTAAATTGATTTCGAGCCTACTTAAACTTGAATGAGCCTAGCATTAATATTTCTTTAGTCTGTATGGAATTGTCTCTACTTACTCAACCGACAGTAAGCAATGAATTTTTACTTACTCTAATATCTTTCGATTTATTTCTTTTGAGTGAAAATCAACATTTTTTCTTCTTTTATGAATCAATTTCTGTTTAAGTCGTTTAATTTTTCTTAAAAGAACGTTGTCTACATTTATATTTGCGTTAAAAGTTTTTATCTATCTTCTGCTAAAAGACCTCCCTGCACAAGAATTAGTCCCTGCATTTCTGCTAGCAAAAGGCCTCCTTGCACAAAAATAAGTGGACATGACCATCAGAATTGACCTCCCTATTACAAAGCTCTCTAATGGTCACTCCATTATCCACCCTTCATAGATTGCATATTTTTTCAACAGTCCCAGCATTTCTGCTGGCAAAAGGCCTATTTGCACAAAAATAAGTGGACATGACCAACAGAATTGACCACCCTATTACAAAGCTCTCTAATGGTCAGTCCATTATTCACCTTTCATAGATCGCATATCTTTTCAACTCTCCCTGAATTTCTGCTGGCAAAAGGCCTCCTTGCTCATTCATCCTTTTTAACTAATATTCTTCCTTTCCTGAACCAGTGATGCCAGTCAAAGACTCTAGCACGGCTCATTGTTTATAACCTAGCCAAAACAACACATCATGGGAATGCAGAAAGAGAAACAGACAGAGAATCGAGATCAGCATCTGTTGTCAGAGAGTGGCAACATTCTCCGCGCCAATTAGTGCTAAGTTCATTTCTCTGCGTGCCTACTATAAAACAAACATTAATGAAATACTTGCTTGAATATTTTACTCCTTCCTAAGTAAAATCTTTTACTATTTCCTAGATACAATTTTTTAATCTTTCATGAATAGAATCATTTACTCTTAACTAAATAGAATCTTTTACTCCTTCCGAAACAGAACCTTTTACTCCTTCCTAAATAGAAGCATCAATCTAGAATTGTTGTTATATGACACTTTCATTTAAGTGTCAAGGAGTTGGCTGGCCAAATTAATTAAATGAAATTAGTTAATTTTATTGAATGATAATTAATTTAATTAAATCATGATAATATATATTTTATTAAAAATAAATTCATTTTGGGTGTCCAAGTATTTTTTGAGAATCGTGTATAAAATAAACACCAAGTGATTAAGTACAAAAAAGTTTGAGATCCGATCAGAACTTGTTGACCTATAAATCTGTCTCCAAAAAATAAACATCCGCACACCAGCAAGAGTTGTCAAAAGAGTCATTGATTTCAAAGCATAAACACAAAAATGTATTTTTAAGATGGCGGACAATTTAGGTTGGTGTCACCAAGTTTGGCACAAGGCCTTGAATCACTGAATCATTGGTCAACCAACCACAGGACTGCTCCTTGTAGCCCCTCCCGATGACTGTGGCTGATTGGCCGATTGTCTAAACCAATCAGAGGCAAACCGGAGGGATTGTTACGATGATAGCCATTGGTCGGCAGTCCCCATTGGCTGACCAATCAGAAACTGATTATTCGGGATTCGGGCCCATAAATAGAGGACACCCAAAGCGAAAAATCGAGTTGGTTCAGGAATTCGCCGCTTAAAGAACCAAATCCTTTGCCATTGCATTCGCCATTTTGACACTGCCTAATTGCAGTTAAGACTCCGCCAGTCAACTACTTTCACCCCCAGTTCGCGGTGTTTGAGGAAAAATATTTAAACAACTGTGTAAATAAACGTTTGTTACTGTTTATAACAAACGCTTTTTTCGTCATTTTTCTAAATTTGCTTGGCAACTTTTCTTCTCTCCAACACGAATTCCAACCTTCATCGATTGGACCACATCCATCTTCTCTTTCCTCGGATCTGAAAGCAACGTGGGCGGGGAAAGAAACAGAGAAAGACCAGTCGACACATGTGGTAATCACGAGACCAGCGGCCAACTAGGTGTCGTGAAGCTATAGTACCACAGTAACAACGGAAATACAAAGAATTCTGGGAAGTCAAGTATCTTAACGTTTTTGTTTGTCTAACATCGTATAACTTATAGAAGGCTTTACCTATAGCCACCAAATTTTCTTTAGACTTTTGCTTAATTGTACACTATCAAGCTGGAAACTTTCGTATACCTGACAGCAGCACTGTACGGTTATAGCATGTCGTCTAGAAGACCTGCCGGAAGCGACGTCAGTGAGTTTAGTTAAACCAAAACCTCATCCTTTTGCTTAATTATACAAAGTAGACATCAAGCTGGAAACTTTCGCAGACCTGACAAATATCAATGATTATTTTTTTTAATTAAGAAAAAACTTTTTGGATTTTCTGTTAATTTTTATTTATTTTTTAATCTTAATTTCTTTTTTTGTTCTTTTCAGTTGTAACCCTTCTTTGCTTTCAAGCAATTACTGCCGATGGTAATTATAAATTACTCTTTTTAAAAGATATTTTTTTTTATTCTAAATTGAAAAATATTAAGAAGTGGACATTGGGTGCCGTCTAGAAGACTTGAAAATTTGCGATGGCTGATAAGGACGGATAGCAAGACAGAGGAGAGACAGACAGGTAGAAACCGACGGAGACAGAGACACACAGAGAGATACACAGAGAGAGAGAGAGAGAGAGAGAGAGAGAGAGAGAGAGAGAACCAGATAATGAGAGAGAGAGTCAAAGGAAACTGTCTTGTCGAAATTCTTTTATAATAGTTTTTGTAATATTGTTTTATAATTCGCTGTGTAAGGTTTTTTTTTTACGTACACATTTTCCTTGTAGTAACCCCACAGGAATTACTCCCTCGGGCTTAGATCTAGAAATCTTGGGTATCACCAAATCTCTAAATGAGGTACTTGGGAATTTTTTCTTGAAAAGTTGTCATTGTAATTCGTGTTGTATGAGTGGTTGTATCACCTTACGGAAATGATGACTGACACTTCCAAGAATCCAGAAAAAATGTCCTTTTTGCTGGCAGAACAGCAAAGACTTACTTGAATCAGCTCTATGCGGACACTAGATGCACTCTAGGAAGTTTCGTTTGGTTTCGTTTTTATGGCATATCAACCATTATAGGTTATTTAAAGCCGAATCAGCGTTATACATGTGTATTAAATATACTTGATTTGGTTTGGATGGATTTTATGGCATATCAATCATTGAAGGTCATTTAATACCAAATCTTGTTTATTCATATATATTATATATATATATATATATATATATGATTTGTAAACATATTTTGTCAATAATATTCTTAAATGAGCCATCGTGACACAAGGTACTATTTACCAACCCCTCCATTCGGACAGGATATGACACAAGGTCAATTTTTAAGCGGAGTTTAACAGGTTTTGAATTCAGAGTTTTCCTTCTCCTAGACTAGTTGCCTAACCAAGGCTGAAGAACCTAGTCTGTCCTACTATTTACCCATAGCTGGAGGGAGAATAATTGAATTCATACCTTTCCCAAGGGTATTAGTGCAATGTGAAATGGAATCAGTCTCGTCCAGGATTTGAACTCGTATCGCCGTGTTCATTTCCTACGGCGATAACGACTACACCACGGGCACCTCCACAAGGTAACCAACGAAGTGATCCAGGGACAGCTTAAAAATATTCCTTACACAATTGCCAATGGTCAACCCTTGACTGAGAACTGTGACACCTGGAGTCTCAACGCCAACTGTCTGGTGTTCTCCTAGGGCCGCTCTCAAAGGTAAAAGCTACAAGAGGAAAAACAGGGTGCGATACCATTAAACCCTGATCAAACCTTCAGCTGCAGCCGTACTTATCAGTTCCTCATTAGCCTTGTCAACTACGAGAGTGCCCACAGGTAGCATGGACTGCCCAAAATAACGAAACGAGTGAGCCATGTTTATATATATATATATATATATAGGATGGGTTAAGTAGTATCACTTTTCTACTTCTATAATGATGACTTTGGCGTTGAATAACACAAGAAGGTTCATAAGCCACTAAATATAGACACCGATATATATATATATATATATATATAGTGGTTAATGTACAGTGGAGGTGCCCGTGGGGTAAAGGTTATCGTCGAAGGAAATGGACACGGCGACATGAATTCAAATCCTGGACGAGACTGATTGCATTTCACATAGCACTAATACCCTTGGGAAAGGTATGAATCCAATTATTCTCCCTCCAGCTATGGGTAAGTAGTAGGGCAGATTAGGTTCCTCTGCCTTGGTGAGGCAACTAGTCTAGGAGAAGGAAAAACTCTGAATTCAAACCTGTTAAACTCCGCTTTAAAAAATTTACCTTGTGTCATATCCTACCCGAGCGGAGTGGTCGGTAAATATGTACATATATATATATATATAATGAGAAGGGGACAGAGAGAAAGAGGGCAAGAAAGGGAGAAAGACTTCCTCTTCTTTCGGAATAGCCATTCTCTCAGTTCTTCTAAGAAAATTCGTTGAAGACATCAACGCGATAATAATAATAATCATCATCATCATGTCATGCCGCCATCACGGATATCCCTGACCCTCTCGCCACTTCATCGCCTCTGGCAGGTCCTCAGGGCTACATCCCGTATCCTTACAGAGCTGCTGTATGTATTTTTGAGCTGGTCGTCCTGCTTTTGCTCGGCCATATGTGGGGGTCCATAGGAGTACATCCCTTATGAGCTCGTCCCTGCTTCTCCAGCAGTGTCCTGCATGTCTGGTTCGTCTAACTTGGATAGTTTTCGTGATGGGGGGTAAGTGGCCGTATAGTTGATGCTTTGTGGGGTGTTGCCTACAGGACTTGTTCAATATTGCTCGCAGCATTTTTGTGTAATTGCCGTCTAGCTTTTTCTCCAACCGTTTTGTTAGCGTCCAAGTAGTGCATCCATATAGCAGTATCGATACGACCGCTGCTTGGAAGAAACTGCGTTTCATTTATTCGGTCAGGTCTTCCTTCATCATGATCGATAGCTTATCGATAGCAATCCATGCCTTCGTTAGCCGCGTGTAGATGTCTTTTTCGGTTGATGAGACACTGCTTCCTAGGCAGGTGAACCTGTCTACCAGTTTCAGTTATATATATATATATATATATATGTATATATATATATATAAAAGATTCATAAATTTCACGCTAATCCTTTATCTTTCCAATATGTAATGCGAATGGTCTTTAAGATGTTTTATTTTTATTTCATTTTTCAGATCAATATCAATATATATATATATATATATATATATATACGCCAGATGAAGTAAAAGCCGAGATTACATTGTAATATATTATCACATTGTTTTATTCGCGCCCAAAATGCTAGTTTTATTTCAGTTAAATATTCTAGTCATTAGCTCATTATTTCAAACAATCTTTTAGTTCATCTGGCGTATATATATATATATATATATATGCAAATTTCATTAAACATAATAGACATTTTATGCCTACATATTCTCTTTTGGATCCGTTCGAATTCCCGTATTACTTTTATCGTATTCGGGGGGAATTGATTTAGGTATTGTCCATAGTTGTATGTATCCCTAGTACTTTCTGCCCGACTTTGGGCCGTCATCAGGGGAGAATCTGTTACAAAAGTGATGTAACTTTTGTTTTAGAAAATTACTACTGTGTAAGGACGTCTTTGCTGTTGGAGATTATGGCGCTGTGCCACATCGAAGTAAAGAGCTTTGTAAATTACCATCATATAGCCTTGTCTCATAGGGTGCCCCATTCTTTCGGCATTGTGCCACATCGAAGCAAAGAGCTTTGTAAATTACTATAATATAGCCTTGTCTCATTGGGTGCCCCATTCATTCGGCCTTGTGCCACATCGAAGCAAAGAGCTTTGTAAATTACGATAATACACTCTGGTCTCATTGGGTGCCCAATTCATTCGGCCTTGTGCCACATCGAAGCAAAGAGTTCTGTAAATTACGATTATAGAGCCTAGTCTCATTTGGTGCCGCATTCATTCGGCCTTGTGCCACATCGAAGCAAAGAGCTTTGTAAATTACTATAATAGAGCCTTGTCTCATTGGGTGCCCCATTCATTCGGCCTTGTGCCACATCGAACCAAAGGGTTTTGCAAATTACTATAATATAGCCTTGTCTCATTGTGTGCCCCATTAATTCGGCCTTGTACCACATCGAAGCAAAGAGCTTTGTAAAATTCTATAATATAGCCTTGTCTCATTGGGTGCCCCATTCCTTCGGCCTTGTGCCACATCGAAGCAAAGAGCTTTGTAAATTACTATAATATAGCCTTGTCTCATTGCGTGCCCCATTAATTCGGCCTTGTGCCACATCGAACCAAAGAGCTTTGTAAATTACTATAATATAGCCTTGTCTCATTGGGTGCCCCATTCATTCGGCCTTGTTCCACATCGAAGCAAAGAGCTTTGTAAATTACTATAACAGAGCCTTCTCTCATTGGGTGCCCCATTCCTTCGGCCTTGTGCCACTTCGAAGCAAAGAGCTTTGTAAATTACGATAATACACCCTGGTCACATTGGGTGCCCAATTCATTCGGCCTTGTGCCACATCGAAGCAAGGAGCTTTGTAAATTACTATAATAGAACCTTGTCTCATTGGGTGCCCCATTCCTTCGGCCTTGTGCCACATCGAAGCAAAGAGCTTTGTAAATTACTATAATAGAACCTTGTCTCCTTGGGTACCCCATTCCTTCGGCCTTGTGTCACATCGAAGCAAAGAGCTTTGGATATTACGATAATAGTGCCTGTTCTCATTGGGTGCCCCATTCCTTCGGCCTTGTGCCACATCGAAGCAAAGAGCTTTGTAAATTACTATAATATTACCTTGTCTCATTGGGTGCCCCATTCCTTCGGCCTTGTGACACATCGAAGCAAAGAGCTTTGTAAATTACTATAATATTACCTTGTCTCATTGGGTGCCCCATTCCTTCGGCCTTGTGACACATCGAAGCAAAGAGCTTTGTAAATTACTATAATATTACCTTGTCTCATTGGGTGCCCCATTCCTTCGGCCTTGTGCCACATCGAAGCAAAGAGCTTTGTAAATTACTATAATATTACCTTGTCTCATTGGGTGCCCCATTCCTTCGGCCTTGTGACACATCGAAGCAAAGAGCTTTGTAAATTACTATAATATTACCTTGTCTCATTGGGTGCCCCATTCCTTCGGCCTTGTGACACATCGAAGCAAAGAGCTTTGTAAATTACTATAATATAGCCTTGTCTCATCGGGTGCCCCATTCATTCGGCCTTGATCCACATCGAAGCAAAGAGCTTTGTAAATTACTATGATATAGCCTTGTCTCATTGTGTGCCCCATTCATTCGGCCTAGTGCCACATCGAAGCAAAGAGCTTTGTAAATTACTATAATATTACCTTGTCTCATTGGGTGCCCCATTCCTTCGGCCTTGTGACACATCGAAGCAAAGAGCTTTGTAAATTACTATAATATTACCTTGTCTCATTGGGTGCCCCATTCCTTCGGCCTTGTGCCACATCGAAGCAAAGAGCTTTGTAAATTACTATAATATTACCTTGTCTCATTGGGTGCCCCATTCCTTCGGCCTTGTGACACATCGAAGCAAAGAGCTTTGTAAATTACTATAATATTACCTTGTCTCATTGGGTGCCCCATTCCTTCGGCCTTGTGACACATCGAAGCAAAGAGCTTTGTAAATTACTATAATATAGCCTTGTCTCATCGGGTGCCCCATTCATTCGGCCTTGATCCACATCGAAGCAAAGAGCTTTGTAAATTACTATGATATAGCCTTGTCTCATTGGGTGCTCCATTTATTTGGCCTTGTACCACATTGAAGCAAATAGCTTTGTAAATTACTATAATAAAGCATTGTCTCATTGGGTGCCCCATTTATTTGGCCTTGCACCACATTGAAGCAAATAGCTTTGTAAATTACTATAATAAAGCATTGTCTCATTGGGTGCACCATTCATTCGGCCTTGTGCCACATCGAAGGAAAGAGCTTTGTAAATTACAATAATATAGCCTTGTCTCATAGGGTGCCCTATTCATTCGGCCTTGTGCCACATCGAAGCAAAGAGCTTTGTAAATTACTATAATATAGCCTTATCTATTTAGGTGCTCCATTCATTCGGCCTTGTACCACATCGAAGCCAATAGCTCTGTAAATTACTATAATAAAGCCTTGTCTAATTGGGTGCCCCATTCTGTCGGCCTTGTGCCACATCGAAGCAAAGAGTTTTGTAAATTACTATAATATAGCCTTGTCACATTGGGTGCCCCATTCATTCGGCCTTGTGCTAAATCGAAGCAAAGAGCTTTGCAAATTACTATAATATAGCCTTGTCTCATTGGGTGCCCTATTCATTCGGCCTTTTGCCACATCGAAGCAAATAGCTTTGTAAATTACGATAATAGAGCCCTGACTCATTGGGTGCCACATTCCTTCAGCCTTGTGCCACGTCGAAGCAAAGAGCTTTGTAAATTACTATAATATAGCCTTGTCTCATTGGGTACCCCATTCATTTGGCCTTGTGCCACATCAAAGCAAAGAACTTTGTAAATTACTATAATAAAGCCTTGTCTCATTGGGTGCCCCATTCATTCGGCCTTGTGCCACCTCAAAGCAAAGAACATTGTAAATTACTATAATATTACCTTGTCTCATTGGGTGCCCCATTCCTTCGGCCGTGTGCCACATCGAAGCAAAGAGCTTTGTAAATAACTATAATATAGCCTTGTCGCATTGGGTGCCCCATTTATTCGGCCTTGTGCCACATCGAAGAAAAGAGCTTTGTAAATTACTATAATAGAGCCTTGTCTCATTGGGTGCCCCATTCATTCGGCCTTGTGCCACATCGAAGCAAAGAGCTTTGTAAATTAATATAATATAGCCTTCTCTCATTCGGTGCCCCATTCATTCGGCCTTGTGCCGCATCGAAGCAAAGACCTTTGTAAATTACTGTAATAGCGACTTTTCTCATTGGGTGCCCAATTCCTTCGGCCTTGTGCCACATCGAAGCAACGAGCTTTGTAAATTACGATAAGAGGCCCTAGTCTCATTGGGTGCCCAATTCATTTGGCCTTGTGCCACATCGAAGCAAACAGCTTTGTAAATTACGACAATCGACCCTGGTCTCATTGGGTGCCCAATTCATTCGTCCTTGAGCCACATTGAAGCAAACAGCTTTGTAAATTATTAAAATATAGCCATGTCTCATTGAGTGCCCCATTCTTTCGGCCTTGTACCACATCGAAGCAAAGAGTTTTGTAAATTACTATACTATAGCCGTGTCTCATTGGGTGCCCCATTCATTCGGCCTTGTGCCACATCGAAGCAAAGAGCTTTGTAAATTACTATAATATAGCTTTGCCACATTGGCTGCCCCATTCCTTCGGCCTTGTGCTACATCGAAGCAACGAGCTTTGCAAATTACGATAATACACCCTGGTCACATTGGGTGCCCAATTCATTCGGCCTTGTGCCACATCGAAGCAAAGAGTTTTGTAAATTACTATAATATAGCCTTGTCTCATTGGGTGCCCCATCCATTCGGCCTTGTGCCACATCGAATTAATAAGTTTTGTAAATTAATATAATATAGCCTTGTCTCATTGGGTGCCCCATTCATTCGGCCTTGTGCCACATCGAAGCAAAGTGTTTTGTAAATTACTATAATATAGCCTTGTCTCATTGCGTGCCCCATTCATTCGTTCTTGTGCCACATCGAAGCAAATATTTGTGTAAATTAATATAATGTAGCCTTGTCTCATTAGGTGCCCCATTCATACAGCCTTGTGCCACATCGAAGCAAAGAGCTTTGTAAATTACTATAATAGAGCCTTGTCTCATTGGTGCCCCATTCAATCGGCCTTGTGCCACATCGAATTAATAAGTTTTGTAAATTAATATAATATAGCCTTGTCTCATTGGGTGCCCCATTCATTCGGCCTTGTGCCACATCGAACCAAAGAGCTTTGTAAATTACTATAATATAGCCTTGTCTCATTGTGTTCCCCATTAATTCGGCCTTGTACCACATCGAAGCAAATAGCTTTGTAAATAACTATAATGAAGCCTTGTCTCATTGGGTGCCCCATTTATTCGGCCTTGTGCCACATCGAAGCAAAGAGATTTGTAAATTACGATAATAGAGCCCTGTCTCATTGTGTGCCCCATTCCTTCAGCCTTGTGCCACATCGAAGCAAAGACCTTTGTAAATTACTATAATAAAGCCTTGTCTCATTGGGTGCCCCATTTATTCGGCCTTGTGCCACATCGAAGCAAAGAGCTTTGTAAATTACGATAATAGAGCCCTGTCTCATTGTGTGCCCCATTCCTTCAGCCTTGTGCCACATCGAAGCAAAGAGCTTTGTAAATTACTATAATAAAGCCTTGTCTCATTGCGTGCCCCATTCGTTCGGCCTTGTGCCACATCGAAGCAAAGAGCTTTGTAAATTACGATAATAGAGCCCTGTCTCATGGTGGCCCCGTTCCTTCAGCCTTGTGCCACATCGAAGCAAAGAGCTTTGTAAATTACTATAATAAAGCCTTGTCTCAATGGGTGCCCCATTTATTCGGCCTTGTGCCACATCGAAACTAAGAGCTTTGTAAATTACGATAATAGAGCCCTGTCTCATTGTGTGCCCCATTCCTTCAGCCTTGTGCCACATCGAAGCAAAGAGCTTTGTAAATTACTATAATAAAGCCTTGTCTCATTGGGTGCCCCATTTATTCGGCCTTGTGCCACATCGAAGCAAAGAGCTTTGTAAATTACGATAATAGAGCCCTGTCTCATTATTGTGCCCCATTCCTTCAGCCTTGTGCCACATCGAAGCAAAGAACTTTGTAAATTACTATAAAAAAGCCTTGTCTCATTGGGTGCCCCATTTATTCGGCCTTGTGCCACAACGAAAAAAAGAGCTTTGTAAATTACGATAATAGAGCCCTGTCTCATTGTGTGCCCCATTCATTCAGCCTTTTTCCACATCGAAGCAAAGAGCTTTGTAAATTACTATAATAAAGCCTTGTCTCATTGGGTGCCCCATTTATTCGGCCTAGTGCCACATCGAAGCAAAGAGCTTTGTAAATTACGATAATAGAGCCCTGTCTCATTGGGTGCCACATTCCTTCAGCCTTGTGCCACATCGAAGCAAAGAGCTTTGTAAATTACAATAATATAGCCTTGTCTCATTGGGTGCCCCATTCATTCGGCCTTGTGCCACATCAAAGCAAAGAATTTTGTAAATTACTATAATATAGCCTTGTCTCATTGGGTGCCCCATTCATTCGGCCTTGTGCCACATCGAAGCAAAGAGCTTTGTAAATTACGATAATACACCCTGGTCACATTGGGTGCCCAATTCATTCGGCCTTGTACCACATCGAAGCAAAGAGCTTTATAAATTACTATACTATAGCCGTGTTTCGTTGGGTGCCCCATTCATCCGGCCTTGTGCCGCATCGAAGCAAAGTGCTTTGTAAATTACTATAAAATAACCTTGTCTCATTGGGTGCCCCATTCATTCGGCCTTGTGCCACATCGAAGCAAAGAGTTTTGTAAATTACTATAATATAGCCTTGTCTCTTTGGGTGCCCAATCCATTCGGCCTTGTGCCACATCGAATTAATAAGTTTTGTAAATTAATATAATATAGCCTTGTCTCATTGGGTGCCCCATTCCTTCGGCTTTGTGCCACATCGAAGCAAAGAGTTTTGTAAATTACTATAATATAGCCTTGTCTCATTGGGTGCCCCATCCATTCGGCCTTGTGCCACATCGAATTAATAAGTTTTGTAAATTAATATAATATAGCCTTGTCTCATTGGGTGCCCCATTCATTCGGCCTTGTGCCACATCGAAGCAAAGAGTTTTGTAAATTACTATAATATAGCCTTGTCTCATTGGGTGCCCAATTCATTCGTTCTTGTGCCACATCGAAGCAAATATTTGTGTAAATTACTATAATATAGCCTTGTCAAATTAGGTGCCCCATTCATTCTGCCTTGTGCCACATCGAAGAAAGAGCTTTGTAAATTACAATAATAGAGCCTTGTCTCATTGGGTGCCCAATTCATTCGGCCTTGTGCCACATCGAAGCAAGGAGCTTTGTAAATTACTATAATAGAACCTTGTCTCATTGGGTGCCCCATTCATTCGGCCTTGTGCCACATCGAAGCAAAAAGCTTTGTAAATTACTATAATAGAGCCTTGTCTCATTCGGTGCCCCATTCTTTCGGCCTTGTGCCACATCAAAGCAAAGAGCTTTGTAAATTACGATAATAGACCCTGGTCTCATTGGTGGCCCAATTCATTTGGCCCTGTGCCACATCGATGCAAAGAGCTTTGTAAATTACTATAATATAGCCATGTCTCATTGGGTGCCACATTCATTCGGCCTTGTGCCACATCGAAGCAAAGAGCTTTGTAAATTACGATAATACACCCTGGTCTAATTGGGTGCCCAATTCATTTTGCCTTGTGCCACATCGAAGCAAAGAGCTTTGTAAATTACTATAATATAGTCTTGTCTCATTGGTTGCCCCATTCCTTAGATCTGCCACATCGAAGCAAAGAGCTTTGTAAATTACTATAATATAGCCTTGTCTCGTTGGGTGCCCCAGTCATTCGGCCTTGTGCCACATCGAAAAAAAGAGCTTTGTACATTACTATAATATAGCCTTGTCTCATTGGGTGCCCAATTCATTCGGCCTTTTGCCACATCGAAGCAAAGAGCTTTGTAAATTACTATAATATAGTCTTGTCTCATTGGTTGCCCCATTCCTTAGATCTTCTGCCACATCGAAGCAAAGAGCTTTGTAAATTACTATAATATAGCCTTGTCTCGTTGGGTGCCCCAGTCATTCGGCCTTGTGCCACATCGAAAAAAAGAGCTTTGTACATTACTATAATATAGCCTTGTCTCATTGGTTGCCCCATTCATTTGGCCTTTTGCCACATCGAAGCAATGAGTTTTGTAAATTACTATAATATAGACTTGTCTCATTGGGTGCCCCATTCACTCGGCCTTGTGCCACATCGAAGCAAAGAGCTTTGTAAAATATGATAATAGACCCTGGTCTAATTGGTTGCCCACTTCATTCGGCCTTGTGCCACATCGAAGCAGAGAGCTTTGTAAATTATTATAATATAGCCTTCTCTCATTGGGTGCCCCATTCTTTCGGCCTTGTGCCACATTGAAGCAAAGAGCTTTGTAAATTACGATAATAAACCTTGGTCTCATTGGGTGCACCATTCATTTGGCCTTGTGCCACATCAAATAAAGAGTTTTGTAAATTACTATAATATAGCCTTGTCTCATTGGGTGCCCCATTCATTCGGCCTTGTGCCACATCGAACCAAAGAGCTTTGTAAATTACTATAATATAACCTTGTCTCATTGGGTGCCCCATTCCTTCGGCCTTGTGCCACATCGAAGCAAAGAGCTTTGTAAATTACTATAATAGAGCCTTGTCTCAGTGATGCCCCATTTATTCGGCCTTGTGCCACATCGAATTAATAAGTTTTGTAAATTAATATAATATAGCCTTGTCTCATTGGGTGCCCCATTTTATTCGGCCTTGTGCCACATCGAATCAAAGAGCTTTCTAAATTGCTATAATATAGCCTTGTCTCATTGTGTGCCCCATTCATTTGGCCTTGTACCACATCGAAGCAAAGAGCTTTGTAAATTACTATAATATAGCCTTGTCTCATTGTGTGCCCCATTCATTCGGCCTTGTGCCACATCGAAGCAAAGAGCTTTGAAATTACTATAATATAGCCTTGTCTCATTGTGTGCCCCATTCATTCGTCCTTGTGCCACAGGGAAGCAAAGAGCTTTGTAAATTACTATAATATATCCTTGTCTCATTGGGTGCCCAATTCATTCGGCCTTGTGCCACATCGAAGCAAAGTGCTTTGTAAATTACTATTATATAGCCTTGTCTCATTGGGTGCCCCATTCAGTCGGTCTTGTGCCACATCGAAGCAAAGAGCTTTGTAAATTACTATAATATAGCCTTGTCGCATTGGGTGCCCCATTTATTCGGCCTTGTACCACATCGAAGCAAAGAGCTTTGTAAATTACTCTAATAGAGACTTGTCTCATTGGGTGCCCCATTCCTTCGGCTTTGTGCCACATCGAAGCAAAGAGCTTTGTAAATTACTATAATATAGCCTTGTCTCATTGGGTGCCCCATTCCTTAGATCTTCTGCCACATCGAAGCAAAGAGCTTTGTAAATTACTATAATATAGCCTTGTCTCGTTGGGTGCCCCAGTCATTCGGCCTTGTGCCACATCGAAAAAAAGAGCTTTGTACATTACTATAATATAGCCTTGTCTCATTGGTTGCCCCATTCATTTGGCCTTTTGCCACATCGAAGCAATGAGTTTTGTAAATTACTATAATATAGACTTGTCTCATTGGGTGCCCCATTCACTCGGCCTTGTGCCACATCGAAGCAAAGAGCTTTGTAAAATATGATAATAGACCCCTGGTCTAATTGGTTGCCCACTTCATTCGGCCTTGTGCCACATCGAAGCAGAGAGCTTTGTAAATTATTATAATATAGCCTTGTCTCATTGGGTGCCCCATTCTTTCGGCCTTGTGCCACATTGAAGCAAAGAGCTTTGTAAATTACGATAATAAACCTTGGTCTCATTGGGTGCCCCATTCATTTGGCCTTGTGCCACATCGAAGAAAAGAGTTTTTTAAATTACTTCAATAGAGCCTTGTCTCATTGGGTGCACCATTCATTTGGACTTGTGCCACATCAAATAAAGAGTTTTGTAAATTACTATAATATAGCCTTGTCTCATTGGGTGCCCTATTCATTCGGCCTTGTGCCACATCGAACCAAAGAGCTTTGTAAATTACTATAATATAACCTTGTCTCATTGGGTGCCCCATTCCTTCGCCTTGTGCCACATCGAAGCAAAGAGCTTTGT
Organism: Sepioteuthis lessoniana; assembly: GCA_963585895.1. NCBI lineage: Eukaryota > Metazoa > Mollusca > Cephalopoda > Myopsida > Loliginidae > Sepioteuthis > Sepioteuthis lessoniana. The sequence goes on along the minus strand of CAUZXS010001595.1, from coordinate 1,097 downwards.
AAATTACTATAATAGAGCCTTGTCTCAGTGATGCCCCATTTATTCGGCCTTGTGCCACATCGAATTAATAAGTTTTGTAAATTAATATAATATAGCCTTGTCTCATTGGGTGCCCCATTTTATTCGGCCTTGTGCCACATCGAATCAAAGAGCTTTCTAAATTGCTATAATATAGCCTTGTCTCATTGTGTGCCCCATTCATTTGGCCTTGTGCTACATCGAAGCAAAGAGCTTTGTAAATTACTATAATATAGCCTTGTCTCATTGTGTGCCCCATTCATTCGGCCTTGTGCCACATCGAAGCAAAGAGCTTTGAAATTACTATAATATAGCCTTGTCTCATTGTGTGCCCCATTCATTCGTCCTTGTGCCACAGGGAAGCAAAGAGCTTTGTAAATTACTATAATATATCCTTGTCTCATTGGGTGCCCAATTCATTCGGCCTTGTGCCACATCGAAGCAAAGAGCTTTGTAAATTACTATTATATAGCCTTGTCTCATTGGGTGCCCCATTCAGTCGGTCTTGTGCCACATCGAAGCAAAGAGCTTTGTAAATTACTATAATATAGCCTCGTCGCATTGGGTGCCCCATTTATTCGGCCTTGTACCACATCGAAGCAAAGAGCTTTGTAAATTACTCTAATAGAGACTTGTCTCATTGGGTGCCCCATTCCTTCGGCTTTGTGCCACATCGAAGCAAAGAGCTTTGTAAATTACTATAATATATCCTTGTCTCATTGGGTGCCCCATTCATTCGGCCTTGTGCCACATCGAAGCAAAGAGCTTTGTAAATTACTATAATATAGCCTTGTCTCATTCGGTTCCCCATTCATTCGGCCTTGTGCCACATCGAAGCAAAGAGATTTGTAAATTACGATAATAGAGCCTTGTCTCATTGGGTGCCCCATTAATTCAGCCTTGTGCCACATCGAAGCAAAGAGCTTTGTAAATTACGATAATAGAGCCTTGTCTCATTGGGTGCCCCATTCATTCGGCCTTGTGCCAAATCGAAGCAAAGCTTTGTAAAATTCTATATTAGAGCCTTGTCTCATTGGGTGCCCTATTCATTCGGCCTTGTGCCACATCGAAGCAAAGGC
>CAUZXS010001594.1:0-12595 GCA_963585895.1 Sepioteuthis lessoniana | reverse complement strand
ATAGTTTTACACTCCTCCATAAACCAGGGATTGTTATGCTTTGGGCATGTTGTAGTTTTAGGTATGGTTTTTTTGCTATATCAATTAGGGAATTAGTAAAATGTATTCTTTTTGGTTCTTCTTGGTTTGTTTTATTTTCTGGGATTAGGGTGTCAAGGCATAGTTTTTTGTAGGCTTGTCAGTTTGCTTTTTGATGTTCCATTGTGAGGTTTTTGAGACAGTTTGTGGGTCTGATTTTCCTGGTTTAGTATTTTCTATTATGATTGGAAAGTGGTCACTGCCACAGGAATCTTCATGTACCCTCCAGTTTTATTCTATAAAGTTGGCTTTATCGCTGAGTGTTAGATCTATAGCAGAGAATGTACCTGAGAATGAGCTTAGGTGGGTCTGAGCTTTCTGATTGTGGAGACATAGGTTGTTATTCATGATTTTTTCAAGGGTCTGACCTCTTTTTTCGTTGTCCTGCGTCCCCACAAAATGTTGTGGCTATTGAAATCTCCCATCAATATATATGGTTTAGGGAGTTGATTTATTAGGTTATTTAGCTGTTCTTCGTTTATAGGGTCTTGAGGTGGAATATATATTGAGTAGATGGTAGTGGTTTTGTGTAAAGCTGGAGTTCGTTGTAATTTGCCTTGTAGCCACGACAATTCCATTGGATTATCTTGTGGGTATTTTGGTATTTGGCCATAACTGTTTATGTAGTGTATGTCTTGGGTTTGGGGTGTATTATTTAATTTTCAATTTTAGGTGTCGAGTCCATTTTGATTTCCATACTTTCTATGTTTTTAGATTTATTTTTTGTTTTTGTAGGGGTGTGTTGAGTAGGTTTTTGTTTTTCTTCTTTTTCTCTGGTTCTTGAGGTTGATCGGTTTCTGCTTTCAATCATTAGTATTTCAATTTTTTGGATGGACTTTTAAGGGATGTTTTTTGATTTTTCAGTTGGAGTTAGTTGTACATTGGGCATAATAGTTTTAAGGGTTTTGATTAGTTCATGCAGGTCATTTATTAAATTTGTTAATTCTTCTTCTATTTTTTGTTTTTATTTGTGTTTTTGCTTCGTTTTCTATTTGATTTGAGGGAGTCCTGGTTACCTGTGAGAAAGTTAATTTGTTAAAGGGATTTTCTATGAGTCTTCTTGCTTCAGGAAAGGTAATGTTTTTGGTGATTTTCATTTTGATAATTTCCTTTTCCCAGATTTTACAGTACTTTGAGTCTGCTCTATGATTCCCTTTGCAATTGTTGCAGTTTAGGCAGGATTCCTCCATGTGATTTGGTTCCTGCTCTCCACATTTAACACACACTTGTTTTCTCGTGCAGTGCTCCTTCAGATGTCCATATTTCTGACAGCTATGACATCTTCTAGTGTTAGGGATATATGTTTCAACAACTGTATAGCCTATTTTTATTTCTGAAGGGGGTTTTGGATTTTTGAAGGTTAAAATGTCGGTATTGGTTTCAATTATTTCATTTTGTTTTTTGACTGTTACCCTTTTAATGTCTATTACATTTTGTTTTTTTTTAGTTCATTTTTAATTTCCATTATTAAGTATAATGATAGCTCTCCATTTCTTATCACCACTTTAGAGGTATTTAACCTCTCATGGGGGTAAGCTTTTATGTCTATGTTGTGGATTTTTTTTGCTTTAATATTATTTCAGCTGGGTTTTTTTTTCTGTCACCTCTATAAAGGATGGTTCCATTTTTCAAGTTTTTTACGGTTTTGGGTGTTATTAAAGCCAAAATACTTTTTTCTATGAGGAAGGGAGATGTTTTTCTCAATGGTAGTTGTTCTTTTGATTATAGAATGATGAACCTTGGCTCATCATTGTCTGAATCACATTCAATACGGGGCCTCTTTGCTTGGGTTTTTGTTTTTACAGAAGCCATAAAAGTGTTAGATGAGTTTCATTGAACATGCTCCCCACCCACCTCGGAGCCCCATATGGGGATGTGCCTAGAGGGAAACCCATTCACCTAGCAACACCAGGGCTACATGCTGGTGATAGACAAATTAATTTTTTGTCCCTGCGTTTTTGTTCGCAAGATAACTATTTCCCCCAAGACAGAAAGGCCTATAAGTCTTTCCACAGCATGACTGACCCTACAGCCATCATCCCCATTTAGATTTTTAAAAATCTAAGAGAGTACAGTTATGACCAGCTGATCGATCGGATCGGGCCTCTCTGACCACCTGTCTAGCCCAGTAAGGGCCAAAGTGGTGTGTTGCAAGAGACTTGACCACTCGATTTTTAGGCCAAGTACTGCTCAACCACCAGGATCCCGTCCTTAAGCATCACGGGTCACTACCCATGGCCAACAGGTAGCCTCGTTGATGGGGGGGGGTCCTCTCTGCAGAGGTGCAGTCAGCGTATTCTACAGCCCCAGCTGACAGGGCGAATCGGCATAGGAGTGCTATATATATATATATATATATATATATATATATATATAAACCTTTTCTTTTAAAAACAGTCTCAAATTACGATAATTGAAAGAACCAATTTCTTCACAAACATGATTTACTAGCATAATGACAGCAATATAGGTTTGTTGCATCAAGCTTAAATGGGGAAACTTGTGAGCAATTAAGTTCTATTGTCTACCCCCCCCAGAAACATCTTTACATAATGAGTCATAACCTAAATCCAATCTAGAAATATCTGAATCAACTTCAATAGTAACTTACCCTATGGTCAATGTCAATGGTAAACAAAGGCTTCACAGTGTCGATGCTTTCATGATTTCTTTGGGCCTGAAAGTGAGAGAGAGAGAAAAAGAAAAAAAAAAACATTATCCACAAAGGCACACAAACACATTAAAAAGACAAAAATTTTGACCAAGGTTAGTGAACATTTCCTGAACAAAATATTAGTGAACAAAATATTAAGGAATGGAAAACATTACTTTATTTATCTGACCCTCTAAAGCACATCTTTATATACTTTATAAACTGACCCTCTAAAGCAGGCATGTCAAACTCAAAGTCCCCTCAGGGCCATAGGAGTCGATTTGTATTGATATGAGGGCCGCAAAAGTTGAATAGGTTAAATAAGAATTTTTGCTATTTTTTTTTCAATTTAGAAACATACGGGCAAATTCAAGTAATAGTGTACTTGAAGTTCAACTAAAGAATATAACGAAAATTTTGACAATCTTCATCTATTTCAAGACAATAGCAAAAAATGCATCAGACATAAATTCAAAACTGACATTCATCAATAAGAATTCAAAGACTTTCACTGTTTTGCCCAGAGGCTTGACATCTCTTTTTGTTGACAATTTCTTGTATGTGTGGTTGAAATTTCTGTGTAGTGCCGATTTTTATGAGGGATGACAAATGTTGATCAGTTAATCTTGTTCTTTGAGATGTTTTTGTTGATTTCATGAAAGAAAATAACTGTTCACACAAATATGTGGAGCCGAACATTGCCATGATCCTTGTGGTAAACTTTCTAAACCTTTTCGGAAGGTATGAAAAGAAATCAGATATTCCCACTTCCAAATATTTTGATCTGAGTGAGGGATCCGACTGAATTTCTAATAGTTCCATTTGCAGGTTTTCTTCAGCAACATCAAAACTAAATGGTCCTGAAAATAATGCAAACTGGTGTTCATAAGATGTGAAATCACTAAATCTTTTCTAAAACTCTTTTGATAATGATTCCAGGCGAGTGTCATATTTGGCAAAACTCAATGCAGACTTTGTATCAGCACTGTTTTGCAGCTATTTGCATGTAGCAAAATGGACCAAATTTTCACTAGAGACTTGAGACTTCTATAATTTCAATTTCAAAAAGAAACATTTGACATCATCATATAAAGCAGGGATCAGCTTGTTTTTTAAATTGAGATCATTCAAATGTGCAGTAATGTCCACAGCAAAAGCCAGATCCTGCAGCCTACTCTCATCTTTCAGTTCATCAGTGCTTCGACCTTTCATCTCCAAAAACGTAATTATTTGTCTCAACAAATAAAATCTTTTCAACACTTTGTGACATGATAACCAGCGTACTTCTGTATAGAATGGAACATCGGTGAACTCATTATCCAGATCCTTCAACAACTGCCTGACCTGACGATGGTTGAGAGAACAACCTCTGATAAAGTTCATCGTCTTTGTGACTAAACTCAGCACATGATCTAAATTCAGAATCTTTGAACACAAATTTTGCTGATGAATAAGGCAGTGAAAATATGTAAATTTTGAATCCGGACATAAATTGCGCATTTCTGTTCGTAACTTGGCTGCAACACCATTATATTATCACTAAATTCAAAAGTCAAGTTCAAACTTTAAAAATCTAAATAAATTAAAAAAAAATACTTACCTGACAAAAATTAATGACCAATAAGTAGCTCCATGCTTAATTTACAAAAAATTGTAATTAAATAGACTTAGTCTTTCATAAATTTTTAAATAAAGTCATTTTCTTTTATAGAGACAGATTCAAAAAAATACTTTTTACTGCATTTTTAAAGGGAAATAATTCTCAAAATTCAATATAACTGTCTAACTTTCAGTTTAAATAAAGGATGGTAGCACCCACATGATAAAAAAATATTTTAAAAACATAAAAACTACACATTAGAATAAGGAATCTTTAGTTAATTCTAGTAGTTACGCACACCCATACAAAAAAAAAACATTAAGGCTAAATTATTATTTAGCTTAGATGTTTTGTTATTTTTTTTTATAAGACTTGACTGAAAATTATCTCCTCCCATTTCTACTATGCCGAAACATACCAAACCCCTGCCAATGAGTTGTGGGAAAAAGGAAGATCATTTGTGCGGGCCACAAGTGTGTCTATGATGGGCCGCATGCAGCCCGCGGCCCACGTTTGACATGCTTGCTCTGAAGCACCACCTAAACTGCATCCAGTGATGGTACATGAATTCTGTAGAGTGTAGAGTCACCCCTTCACATTACTCTTACTCTGATGAGAATTTTTGAAAACATTGTAAACTACTTATGTTTTGGCCCAGTGGTTAGAGTGTTTACCAATGGTCTAGGAAACTGGAGTTCAATCCCAGGTCGAGTCATACCAAAGGTTCAACAAAATGGTACTTGATACCTTTGCTCAACACTTAGCATCATAAGGTACAGATCAAGGGTAAGTGGAGCAATCCAGAGAAAGAAATATCACCCTCCCTTACACCACAGTGTAGTAGCTATTGAAAAGGGAACCTTCGGGTTGCCCTAGACAACAGTGTGTGTGTGTATATATATATATATATATATATATATATATATATATATATAAATACATATTTCACTCTTAATGCAATAAGGCCTGGGTATTATGAGTAAAGTTACAATACTTCTGAGTCAGGAGGTAGAGGTTACCAACACGTACTTGAGAGAGTTAATCAATGACTTCTATTTTAGAGTAGACAGCAACAAATGAAAACTATTCACAATATATAGTTTTGATTTGCTATAACTAGGTATCTAAAAATATTTTAACTACTTCAGGCAAGAAATTACCTGCCCCTTTCAAAAAAAATAAAAAAATAAAAAAAAGACATTTTAATTGGAAAAAGATGCTATAAAAAGAAAAGAAAAAGTGTGAAAGCAAATAATTAATCATTAATGTGGCTTGATTTTTGTTCTAAAAGCAGCTAATTCCCAGGATTTCTTGAGGTTGCTGAGCAAGAAATTGTTCATTCACTTAAATTTATATTGTGGTTATTAAAACTTCTATTCTAATAAATTAGAGCAGAGAAATAATAGAATAAGAAAAAATAATTATATTCACTTAAATGCCACCTTTATCAAGTGATTTCCTATCCACTAAATTTATATTAAAATCATTTGAAAATGTTAATTATCAAAGAAAGACTTTTCATCTAATATTTTTAAGAAAAAGAGTTTATTGGTCTCTTATTCAAATGATCAAACTGATAGTGAGCAAGCAAATTTTGTAAGAACACTTATTGAGCCTAGAGGAAAGATTTAACATTAAAATTGCAGCTTCAATTTTCAGACTTAAAAAAAAATTCTTTTTATCTGTACAAAAGAATAACTTATAGCTTATACTATTGTCCCTGGTAGGTTTTAACCTACCAGGGACAATAGTATAAGCTAAACCCCAACACAGCTTGATTAAGAACTCTTCTTTATGTTGAGCCATAGCACAAACCACAGTTCACTCTCCTATATATATATATATATATATATATATATATATATATACACACACACACACACACCCAGAGTAAGAATTTGAGCTGTCATTTGTTAAAGCAGCATGGTATAACAAAATTACTTTAAACTTGAGGAAAAGAATTGTTGAGTCTTACCAAGCAAAAGGAAGATACACAAAATTATCAAAGGGTTTCCAAGAATCAAGAACTGCAGCAAGGTGTATAAGCAAAAAGTCACATTACAAAACAAAACTGGCAGAAATAGGAAGTAAGCAAAAAGTTTTCAAGACTTTAGAAAGAAAACTAGTGAGTGTCTTAATACTCTAAGACACAAGAGAATGACTTAACCAAGTTTAGAATTGAAGTTTCAAAGTAGAAAGTTATTACAGCACTGCATAGGAATAGATTGCAAAGGGTCCATAGCTGAAGAACACAAATTTGGGAGGAGATTGAATGATTAAAACAAAAAAAAACAAACCCAAAGGCAAAGATTCCTCATTTGAAATACTGATATCCCAGTCCCTATCATTTTATTAAAATAAAGTTGTTAAAAAACAGTTTCACTATTCATTTCCTATTTAATCCTACTGTTTATAAGTTATCAGCTTCTATACCAATACCAAAACATTTTACAGTAATTAATTATTTTGAACTTAATTTACTTCCATTGAATAAAACACCAATGATTATTTCTTGTTTTTACGTGATGCAGTGTCAAAATAAATTGATATCAATGATGTTCATCAATTCACAGATTAAAGCTGGTTCAAATTAAAACTGATTAAATTTGATATTTTAATCATATTCTTTATATATAACTTATATAATTTAATCATGTGCAAATTCATGATTAGTTATTTACAACATTAAATTGATAAATAAATTGCTTTATTTAAAAATCTAACTTAAAATTATCTATATTACATTTAACTTATTTATAAATTTCATGCAAGTGACCGAGCTTAATTATTTATTTATTTATCATTGCACAATTTTGTAAAAATTTCAATATGCATTTTTACATATGAAACTAAAGGATGCTAACTTTTTAGATAATCAATGACTATATAAAATTTTCTTTTTATTTACCATTGAGGTTCTTTTTTAAGTTGCTTTACTTGAAATGTAGAAGCAGGATCAAATAGTTCAGTCATGAAACTATCTATTGATGAGGAGAAATAAAAAAATAAAAAAAAAAAAAACATCCAATGAAAGATTCCCATGACTAATTCAAATTGTAGGCATGTATTCTGCAAAGGTTAGAGCTCTGGCCCCAGTGTTCGAAAAATCAACAAGAGCTCAAACCCAAACCAAAATTATATAGACGCAAAAATGTTAACATAGCAACATTTAGTGTTAGGACTTTAAACACAGTAAACCAGTTACTTGAGCAGACAGTATCTGCAGTTAAGCATAAGATAGATATTGTTGTTGGTTGGTTGTTTGGGTTATATCGCATATCAACTTTGTAGGTTATTTGACGTCAAATCCATTAGTCAGCTCTATTTCAAACAATTCAGTTTAGCATGAGTACACAATTTAATTGTCAAAAACACTTCTATTTCAAGCTATTCAGTTTATTCAAACAGATCTAATTTAAACAATTCAGTTTAGTATAAGTACAGATTTTGTTTACATATAGTTAAATGTCAAAACAGTTCAGTATTAAACAATTGAATTTAGTCTAAGTACAGTTTCAATATCAAAAACAGTCAATTGACAATTCAGTTGACCATAAGCACGTTGTTTAAATGTAAGTACAGTTTAATTGTCAAAACCATTTCTATTTAAGGTATTCAGTTTAGTTGAACAATTCTAATACAAACCATTCAGTTTAGGAGAAGTATGCAGTTCTATTTAACCCATAGATAGGGCCCTATCAGGTGCTACCATTCAAGGCCAGAGTGGACCTGGGAGCAATGGCACCATCAAAATTGTTTCGTGTCATATCCAGGAAACCTGTCGGGGGGGGGTCCTTAACTCAGGGCCAGTGTGAACCTGGGAAGGATGGTGATGAAGGGGTACTCCGCATTCCCCAAAGCTCCAACATTACTGGAACCTCAGCATCAGAGTGTTTAGTGTCATATCCAGGACACTTGTTGGAGGGTCTTACCCCTCGGCAGAGAAGCAGTTGGTGTATTCTACAGCCCCAGCCGACTGGGCAAATAGATATTGTAATGAATCAGAGATTAACTCATACACTGAACGGCTTATAAAGTTTAGGAGCACTTTTTGTCAGTTGGTGGCATATTGTTCTATACTTTGCAGGAAATTCTCAAAAGTAGCAAGCCAGTGGTTTCAATCCTTTACAGCATTAATCGAACTGGGAAGAGTTTCAAATATCTAAGGTCACAGAATTCTGTCTATATTCTAAGAGGATGTATGCTGAATGAATTGTAACAAATAAATGACACAAAGCAGAGAAACTTTATTTAGTTAGTAAAACAGGAATTATTTATAATCACAAGCAGTCCATTTTACAACAAAAAGCGGGGGGGAGGAATGTTCGCAACAGATATCACACGCAAACAAGAATATAGACAACCATAGTGAACTAGAAATAAAACACCATGATACAGGTAATGGATGGACATTTGTTTCAGCATCAGTATGGAAAAACTCTGTTAATGCCTTTATAGGTGTAGGAAGTCTTCTCAGTCCTCCTGCCTAAATAGCATAGAGAGAACCCAACCAAAAATAATGTGCACTTTATTTAATAGCAACCCTGCACAACAATAATCTCTTGTAAGTCTCAAAGCCAGTGATGAAACCGACATCAACACCTACAATGAGCGATCTTCCCTTGTCCAACACATTCCCAAGAACAATCTCATCAGTGGAGACATGAATGCTCAAATAGGCAAAGACAGAAATAACAAAATCAAGTATCACATCAAACAGAAAATGGAGAATATCTAGCATATTTTTTTACTCAAGAACAATCTAGCAGATCTAAATACTAAATTCAAAAAAAAAGAAAAAGGAAGGAAAACAAAGACCTACACCTACCCAAATAACTCTTAAGTACAGCTAGATTATATATTCATTAACAAAAAGTGGATAATAGCACAGAGGCGTACACCTCATGAAGGAGTATCTTCCAATCACATAATTATCCTGGCAAAGTTTCACCCGAGTCTACTCAGAAACAAAACACAGTTTTGCCATATGACTTATACTCACTCACCAATAGTGATATTAGAAATCATTATACAGTAACTGTAAGACAGTTTGATATTCTCCAGGAGACATCTGAAAGAAGTACTCGAAATGACGAACATGAAAACTATTACCATACATACAGAAACAGCAGCCAAAAGCATTCCAACCAAATCAAAAACTAAGTGTAGAGTTCTATGGGAGGTAAATGAAACAAGAGAAATGAGATGGCATAAATATAAAGAAACCCAACAAATGCCAATGCACAGAAACTTAAAGGTTGAGTTTTGTTTAATGGCATATCAACCTCTGTGAGTAATTTAATGCCAAGAAAGGTTAGGTTGGTTTTGTCTTCTACGTGGATTTTAGAGTATGGTTTTTTTTTGTTTTTTTTTTATCGTTCTTGATTCTATTTGGCAAGATATTGGTGAAAAGGTTGATCTGGTCAGATTTCAGTGAGGTGAGGTTTTTTGGAAGACTCAAGATGTTCTTTGGTTTGGTTTGGTTTGGTTGTTTTATGGCGCAAGAACCCCTGCAGGCAACTTCATGTCAAATTTTGCTTACACACATTAAACTTAAGATATACAAACGAATACTTAGATAATATTCCAAATGAGCCAGAGCCCACTGACCAGCATACAAACATAGCACCAAGCATTGCTGCTACACAACATCAATAATTCAACCCAACATCAACAATCCACCTGCACATAGTTAAATAGTTACACATATGACTTAAGCAAATACATGATTTGTAAACATTCTGCTAATAATATTTTTCAACATGCTCGAGCTTATTTTTCTTCACAGCCAAATGATTTCAAGTATTTTCATCCATTACAAAACCACCCCACTCGCTCCCTATCATATGTTTGCACAGTCAAACAGTCTTGAACACTGCTATGGACCAGCAACAATTCAACATCAGTCACTTGTTTGCACACATTTGAATAAATATACAGGATATGTAAGAGATTAGTTTGTCCGTAATTTCGTTTTTACTTTTAAAGTGGATGGTTTGCAAGTAACATTTAAAAAAGGGATTGAGCTCATTTGTTTGCACATAGTTAAATGGTTTCAAGTCTTGTAGTTATTTGTTATACCTTCCAGATCGAGGCTGGCAACTATGCGGTCTGTGTCGCTGTCCATGCTTTCTATACTATATGATCTTGGTAGGGATTTTGTTGATCCCTGAGCATTGGACTATCTATCTATTCCCATAGGTGACTTGGTTCTTGATGATGAAGGGACTGCATCGAATTTGGCTGGGGGCAGTTTAAATGTGCCTCCTGGCCTTTCACTGATCACTTCTGTGTTCATATGTGCTCTTCCAGCCTGGCCAATGGCAACCTGTGCTTTTTGTTTAAGTTGGCCTGGCTTATTGATTGTGGGCATTGAGTCCATTTCAATTTCCATTTTAAATTTGTTTTTAGTTTCTATAGGCGGGGTTTGGAGTTGGTTTTGGGGTTTTTTCTTTTTGATCTTGAAATTGATCTATGTCTACTTTTTATAGCTTGTGTTTCATTGATTTTTTTTTTGGTAAGATTTGTTGTTTGATTTTCTGTTGGGTTGTCTTTAGTATTTATTTTTCTATGAAGTCTCTTTTGGAGTTTTATGGTGTCTGTTTTGATGTGGGTGGTTGTATCATCAGAACCTTCTATGGTTGTTTCAACAGTATCTATGTCCATTGGGCTGAATCAGTTGGCTAAAGGGATTGGTTCATTTATTAGTGTTTTTGTTTAGTTTGTATTTTTTCTTTTCTTTGCTTATGGGATTTTTCCTGATTTTGGTTGTGTGTCTAAAAATGTGTCCCTTGATTGTCACTTTTGTTATTGTTTTTAGTATTTCTATTAGATTTTTTAATTCATTAATTAGTTTGTTCAGTTCCTGTTTTGGTTTTGTATCTAATTTTTACCTGTTTCTTTTTTTGTTACATATGCATAACTGGGTTATTCTTGTGTTTGTTCTACTACTTTTCTGGCCTTGAGGGATGAGATGTTTCTTGCGTATTTTATTTCTGTAATTCTTTTTTCCACATTTCACATTAATACGCAGAGTGTTCTCCTGTGCAGTTGATACACTTAGAGGGATTTTTACATTCTAATTCTGTGTGATTTGATTTTCTATATATTGGTGGTCTAGTGCATTTATCTTTAGGATGTTTTTATTTTTGGCATCTTAGAGGGTTTAGTATGTAAGTTTCTATTTATGTAACCTATTCTAATGCTGGTTGGAGTGGTGGGTTTATTAAATGTTAGTATATATGTGTTTGTGTCTATAGTTCTTGTTTCTTTGTGTATGGAGATTCTCCTCACATCTGTTATGCCTTGTGGTTTAAGATATAGTCTTATTTCTTAAAAGGAATATGATGTCTGGGGATTTTATAACTCCTTTCAAGAAGTTTAGAGTTGGGTGAGGGTGTGTTTTTATGTTTAGTTTTCCAAATTGTTTCAATTTTAATATTTTTTCTGATTGTTTTTGATTTGTTGTTGGATAATAATGGTGTTGTTCATAGCTATTTAGATATTGATTGGTTTACAGTGCAATCATTTTTTAAATTAGGAATGGAGATAGTTTTGTGATTGGGGTTTCTTCTATAGATTCAAGTACAATGAATAGATAGAAGTTTTCATACATTTCATGTTCACTTTCAGATTCTGAGAGGGGTCTTATTTCTTTGGCTTGGGTTATGTTTTCAGAAGCCATAAAGTCTGAGTTTCATTGACTATGCTTCCCATCCACCACGGAGTCCCGATGTGCCTAGGGGGAAACCCATTCGCCGAATAATATCTGAGCTAAAGAGTCAATATACTCATGTTGGTGGTAGACAATCTACTTTTGTCCCTGCGTTTTCATTCCCAAGATAATTACTCACCCAGGGACCGAAAGGAGTATAGGTCTTTCCTCAGCACAGTTGACCCTGCAGCCATTGCCCTCTAATTCAGATTTTTGCAAAAATCTGAAATAGGGCTGACATGACCAGCTGATTGATCGAATTGGGCCTCTCTGACCACTCATCTAGCTCAGTAAGGGCCAAAGTGAAGTGTTGCAAGACACGTGATCTCTTTGGTTGCCAGATCAAAGACTACTAAGCCACCAGGATCCCGTGCTGGTGGGGGGGGGAGAACACCTCTGCCGAGGTGCAGTTGGCACATTCTACAGCCCCAGCAGAAACTTAAAGGCCAGAAAGAACTAACATATACAAAAAGAATAGCTAGAAGATATTCAAGGGCAAATCAATAAAATAAGAAACTTTCATTGTTTAATGGGTTGTCATATTTTTTTG
>CAUZXS010001593.1:0-87500 GCA_963585895.1 Sepioteuthis lessoniana | reverse complement strand
GGGCAAGTATAGAAGAGCGTCAACCCCTCGAGGAGCTCCGTGGAACACTCAGAGGGGAATTAAAATTTTTACTGCGCAGTGGCACAGGAGAAGGAGGAAAAAAAGATCAAGGATGCGGGCAATGTTCCTGTGTAATCCCTTCGGCTTTGCAAGAACATTGCTAGGGGAGAGGCGAAATGGGAATTTGGAGGCATCAGAGGAAGAAATTAACAACTATCTTCGAGATACAATGAGTGACCATGCAAAAGAGCAAGAAATAGGTATTAACAACCGCTTAATTCATCAGAAGCCACCTGTGCTCCAATATGACACCTGCTTGCCAACCTGGAAGGAAATGCAAGAAGTTATAAGAACCGCAAGATCCGCCTCAGCACCAGGACCAAGTGGGGTACCTTACACTGTGTACAAGCGGTGTAAAGGGATTCTACAAATTCTGTGGAAGATATTGAGAGTTATTTGGAGGAGAGGCAAGATCGTGGAGCAATGGAGATTCGCTGAGGGGGTATGGATCCCGAAGGAGGAAGGTTCGAAGTCATTGGACCAATTCCGAATAATTTCATTATTAAACACTGAAAGTAAGATCTTTTTCGGTTTATTGTCAAGGCGCTTGTCAGATTTCACACTAGGTAACGGCTACATTAATACATCAGTCCAGAAGGGTTAGGTAGCCGGTATGCCAGGATACCTTGAACATACAGGAGTCCTGACATAGCTCCTGAGAGAGGCAAAGGAAAGCAAAGGGGACTTGACTGTATTATGGTTGGATCTCGCTAACACCTACGGGTCCATGCCACACAAACTGGTTGAAGAATCCCTAAAGAGACATCACGTACCGCCATCAGTATGCGATCTCATTGCAGACTAATGTAAGAATTTCCGGCTGAGAGCATGTTCAAGTACAGTAACATCAGAGTGGCAAACCCTGGAAAAGGGTATCCTTACAGGTTGTACTATGTCTGCCGTCATATTCTCATTGACTATGAACATGCTTGTAAAGGTGGCAGAGGTGGAATGCCGAGGCCCTTTGTTTAGATCAGGAGTCCGCCAATCACCAATAAGGGCTTACATGGATGATTTAACCATGACGACGACATCTGTCATGGGAGGTAGAATGCTCTTAAAAGGTCTCGAGAGAAATATGACCTTGGCTAGAATGTATTTCAAGCCAGCAAAATCCAGGTCACTAGTATTAAAAAAGGCAAGCTCATGGAGAAAGTCCGTTTTACAGTCGCAGGAGAAACAATGTCTACTCTCGGCGAAAAGCCTATTAAGAGCTTGGTCAAGACTTTCAACAGTAGTCTGAAGGATACAGCCGCAAAACAGAAGACTATAAAAGACCTTGAGGAGTGGCTAACGAAGATCGACAAATCTGGATTGCCTGGTCGATTTAAGGCATGGTTATTCCAGCATGCAGTTTTGCCCCAGATATTGTGGCCATTGCTCGTCTATATTCCGATTACCACCGTGGAATCGTTTGAAAGAGCAATAAGTAATCAGTTGAGAAGGTGGCTGGGCTTGCCGAGATGCTTAAGTGGTGCGGCTCTCTACGGTAACAGCAACGCGTTGCGCCTCCGCTGCAGCAGTCTCGTGGAAGAAATCAAAATCACGAAGACAAGAGAACTACTGCAGTATACAGAGTCTGAAGATCCAAAGGTGGCGGCAGCAGGAATTCAGATAAGATATGGCAGAAAGTGGAGTGCGAGAAGAGAGTTGCAAGTGGCGGAGGAGAGGCTTAAGCATAAAGCTATCTTAAGGTCGATAGCTAAAGGCAGAGCGGGATTGGGGTTTTTCCCCTCGACACATACCACCAGTGCCAAAGGCAAAGAAAGACGCCATCTCATCCTAGAAGAAGTCCATGAGGGCGTAGAAGTGCGTTACAGTAAAATGGTCGGTCTGAGTCAGCAAGGAGCCTGGACAAGGTGGGAGGATGTAGAGAAAAGAAGGGTACATGGTCAGATTGTTGGCGGCCGGATTTTAGCGAGATTCGATTTCTCATTAAATCAGTGTATGATGTGTTACCGAGCCCAACGAAACTGCACATATGGGGGAAGAGAGAGACCCCCAATTGTCAACTATGTGCTAGGAAAGGATCTTTACAACATATCCTTAGTAGTTGCCCAAAAGCTTTGGGTGATGGACGGTACCGTTGGCGTCACGATCAAGCACTCAAGGTAATTGCGAATGAGGGGACTAAAGCTTTGAGGGCTAGTAATCATCAACCAGGAAAGAAATTTGAAGTAGATCAACTTCGTAAAAGCACGAGAGAAGATACAGAGAAAGAGGAGAGAGAAAACGAACCTGTTTTCTTCCGCGGACAATTGGCAGTTGATAGTGGATATGGAGACTCAGCTGCAGTTCCCCAGTCACATAGCTGTAACATCACTAAGACCGGACCTGATATTGCACTCTGATAACGCAAAGCAGTGCATTATTTGGGAACTGACTGTGTCATGGGAGGAATATATTATTCTCGCTAATGAGAGGAAGAGGTCCAAATACCAAAAACTGGTCGAACAATGTCAACAAAAGTCATGGAAGATACACTTTGACCCTGTAGAAGTTGGTTGTAGGGGCTTTGCTGGACAGTCTTTGGGCAGAGCCCGAGCAAAAATTGGTATAGTCGGGGCAGCTAGAGTGAGGGCGCTGAAGGACATTATCAGCACAGTTCTGAAGGCGTCAAAGTGGATTTGGCTTAAGAGATCAGAGCCATGGAAGAAATAAAGAGGACGATGGAGGAGACTAAGAATTACAACTAGGAGACATATTACACATTATAAGATTAAGTTAGGGTAGTCGGAGTGTCAGTGGGAGGGATTGAGAACCATTGGCGTTTGCGAGGGGGGGATGGATATTTAATCATCGTTTTTTTTTTTTGTTTTTTTGTTTTTTTCCTTGTCCTCGGGTACTGGTTACGGTCCGCTACTAATTTAAGGTTTTAATAAGTTTATTTGCCAGCGCCCACTAGTAGTTTTAGTTAACTGATTGAAACCTAATTGCAAATAGTTCATGGGACGAAGGGTTGGGACTGGAGATAGGTTCGTAATAGTAAAAAGTTAGAATGTAAGGAGTTGAATTGAATAGCGTTTTTTTTTTCTTTTTGAAAAATATGCATTAGATTGGCAATATGAGCATAGATTATTGATAAACGGGGAGGGAGATCTAGGCAAATAAGTATGAGTTAATATGTAGAAAATGATTTCGTGAGCCAAATAAATGGGAGTTTTTCCTTTTTTTTTTTTTTTTTTTTTTGGCTTCGAATAAGGGTATAAGGTAAGAGTTAAAGACTGACTGAATAGTTTGAGTAGGGGCTTATTTCATGTTAGTTTGGAAGTATTAGTATAGGATAGATTTTGGGGGGATTTTGTGTAAGTCTTGTTAAGAGTAAATCAAGGACGTGGACGAGTATTAAAAATACCATCTTACCTCGGTACCGAATCCGGAAGTAGTCAGCCGAAACCGGATGAGGTAAAGATGGTATTATATATAGTAGAGGAGTGTGGAATTCCCTGCTTTTCATTGGCTGTTACTGAAGGACAGATGTCTATAAGAACGGCTTTGGTAGAGGCACGAGCGTAGCACGTCGCGATCAAGGAGGCGGCTTGGCTCTTCCAGAGTCATGCCGGGGTTTCTGTTGGAGCCGATATTATGCAAAAATAACCCGAAATCGGCAATGAAGACAGTTGCGTCACTGAAGACCTCCTTGATGCATCTAGGATGTATGATTGATATATATATATATATCTATATACATATGCATGTGTGTATATATATATATATATATATATATATATATATATATATATGTGTGTGTGTGTGTGCATATATTCATGTATATATGTGTGTGCATATATATATATATATATATATATTTGTGCTTTTTTTTTTACTTATATTTACATGTATATATACATGGATATTGTAGGCTCATTAAATAAGTTTCCCGATTTTTTTTTCTTGGGCATCCTTATTGATAGTACACACATGAAACTGTCGTCCCCTTTGAAGTAATCTCCTCCGGCTGCAATGCATTTGTCGCGTTCCAACAACTTGCTTGTGCAAAAAGTTTAATTTATATGGTCCAGCAGAGAAACAGGTAGTTTCTGAGAGATGCAGGCTCGGATATTTTTTAGATGAAACTCACTTTTTAGCTATCTAGAAGAAAAACAAACTGGAATAATTCAGGTCTAAAGGGCCTGTAGATTCCGAACAGAAAGAAAGAAAGAAAGACAAGAAAGGACAGTAGGAAAAGAGTAAACTCTCAACATAGACAACGAGAAAGTAAAGAAATAAAAGAGTAAAGAAACGAAGAAAAAACAATGAGATATTGACAATTAAACTACAAACATTCCCCTCAGACAAAGAAAGAAAGAAAAAAGAAAGGTGTAAAGAAACTAAAGAAAAGCAGAAAAGGTCGTCGACTAAATAACAAACTTTTCTCGCAGACAATATGAACTAAGAAGTGTTTGGCTTTCTCTTACAAGGAGAGAAAGAAGAAAAAACAGAAAGAAAAAAGGAAACCGGTTTCGGCCGCTTATAGAGAAGTAAGATACATGTAATTTAGATGCTATTATTAATTTTACCTTAGTTTTATGTTTTGTTACTGAATGTAAGAGATATCTAATTTTTGCTCATGCTTTTAGTGTTGCTTTTGTTTTAGGTGATATTAATGAATTAATTCTTGCATAGTGATTGATATGCAACCCACTTGCTGTAGTCTGTTTTGTTCCATTTCATAGAATAAAGCATTTGTAACTTGTGTAATAAGTGTCTTCTTTGTTTTTAGCTTCGACTTATTTATTTTTAGCATTGGGACCTTTACGTCCAGTAGTTTATTTTTTGTTAATTTGTTTTAAAGTCGGTTTTTGGTAACGACTTAAAAAATTTTGACACTTGCATATCAGGTGTCCCTATGGTTGCTGTTACTTAAGCATGCGAAAGGAAATCTTGCATAGAAATATAGCTAATATGGTATTCTGCATACAGAATTTCTAGATAAAATAGAATTCTTCATGGATAATTTATCTGAGCGTGGTAAATGTAACATGTGATAGAATTTTGTAGAGCCTTTTGTGGAATTTAAATTTTGAAGTTGAGACCTTTTTGTTAAAACTAGTTGTTGCTAGTGGCTGCATATTAGTGATTGTATGATTTAAGAAAAATAATTTTTGAAACTTATTTGTAAGTTGCCTTCTTTCAGTGAACACGTGTAGGTGTTAAAAAAGCATCGTTTGTCGCCCTATTGTTTCTTCTATAGGACTTTACACTCCTATAAATTATTTTGGGCGGTATGCCACTTGTTCCCACAACAAAGATGGCGGACGCTCACATATTCAGTCTCGGGAAACTATTGGCCAGGAGAACCACGTGACCTGCTTAGAACTACGTCCGCGCGTAAATTTAGTCCTGCGTTTGGAGCCTCTTACAAGACGCGTATTTTCTATAAATACATCGTCTTCAAATACCCTCTCTCTTTTACCAAATTTCTTCGCAGCGGCAACACACTCCCTCCAGTGTGAATCAACAGGAGTGAAAAGCAACAACATGGATGGGCCTCGCAGACATTCAAAATATACAATGACTATGAGACTTCTTCCAGTCTCAGAGAAACTGCCTGTTTCTAATCATAAAAAGGACATTTTAAATATGTAATCCTTTTGTAGCTTAGTTGTGTTAGAGACACACACACACACACACACATATACACACACTATTATTTTGTTAGTAGAGTTAGCAATATTTTTTATGTATCAATATAAGTTTTATTATTATAGTATATAAATTTGTTTTTGTTCGTCGCCTTCTTTTAAATGTTCCTTTTTTCCGCGCCGTTTCACAACCTTCACTCGTTTCATATTTTTACTAATTTGTTGTATATCCTTCACTTATTGGTTATCTTTATTCATTTGTTTTTTCCATGTGCCTATTCTACCTTTTTCTAAACACTCTATATCAAACTTCAACATTAAATTTTAGGGAACCAAACCCTAATTCTAAACTAAACGCTATATACAAAACTCCAACATTAAATTGTGGGGAAGCATAAACACTAAATATCAAAAATTAACATTAAAATTAAGGGGAACCAAAATACACAGTCAACCCTACACTTCTACCAAAATTCGCTAATTGTTTTATAGGATGTCTTCGTCCCCTGCTGTAAGTCTTCTTTTGAAGAAGCGAGATATTATGAAGAGTAACATTGATATCATACTTCGACTAATTAAAACTGAAGAAAACTTGGGGAATGATGTATTTATAGAACAGAAAGGTAGGATTGAGATGCTCTTAAAATCGGTTGATTCGCTAAATGAGCAGATA
Organism: Sepioteuthis lessoniana; assembly: GCA_963585895.1. Classification (NCBI taxonomy): domain Eukaryota; kingdom Metazoa; phylum Mollusca; class Cephalopoda; order Myopsida; family Loliginidae; genus Sepioteuthis; species Sepioteuthis lessoniana. Next base: position 81,182 of record CAUZXS010001593.1, on the reverse strand, counting down.
AATAATGACTACCTGGAAAACGAGGCTGAGGGGGAGGTTGTTGTGAGTCATAACATTAGTGAGACGGCGTACTGTTTTCATGTCTCAAAGTTTAGTTCAACTTGCAAATGGATGGAATACCGAAATCTCCCCCACCACTTACTAAGGCTGTAAAGCGGTTGAATTTGGGCCACAATAATGTCTCTCTTAAGCTCAAGTGTCCGCTTCTCGATCCGGAGGATTTAGAGAGAGACAAGCTGGCCTTAATTTTTACAGGGAATTTGAAAACTGCAAAGTGTAGAGAGCAAATCCGTGAGTCTAATCGTTAAGAACCATCTCAAGAGTTATACCTACAAGATAGTCAGCCATTTATTTATCTCTGATGACAATTTTGATATTGCCGTGAGAATTCTCAACCGGAAATAAGATATATTGAGGCTACCATTTTAAAATTCATAGTGGGTTTTAAAACCTTAGTGGGAGTCGAATTTGACTCTGTCAAAATGATTCTAACTAAACTAGAACATCAGATCCACGAGCTAAAAAAATTCCTTTGCACTGAATTTCTGGGAGGAAGATTCCCCAGGATATCGGCTTTTAAGTTACATAATTTTCAATAAACTCCCTGTGCTGTTGAAGCGGGAAATCATATTGTTGGAAATAATTACCCCTCACTGAGTGAGATTTTGGACAATTATGCTCATGTCATCCACACTTTGAAAATTACTTAGCCTAAGTTAATTAGGTTTATTAAGCAGGGTGGCAAGCAGAAGATTTCTGATTCTTGTAGGTCCCAATCTGCTGGAGTTTGCAGGAATCCTTTCACGTTGGAGAATTTCTTTGTAAAGACAGCTCCAGTTCAGTATAGGTGCAATTTTTGCTGAAATTCCAGTCATAGCATCTGTTACTGTCAGAAATATCCCTCGTTGAAAGACCGTTTGCGACGATGCAGAGAAGTCAAATTTTGCTTATCCTGCTCTTTTTCTTTGCATAATCAGGAGCGTTGACATGGAAGAGGCGCTCGCCTCCTCCTATGTTGGAAGTGTAAGCGCTGTGGCCACGTGGGAACTTTGTGTCCGGACTTGGAAGAGTCTTGAGTGGATGTTAAGCCTTGTTTCCAGGCGGGAGATAGAGATCTTTTGTCATAAGGACCTTTCTCGGTTCTACCAGGAAGAGCTTTCACGAAATTGTGTTACGTGTTGAGTTACTGAACTCTGAGTATTCGGTTCCTTTTCTGGTGGACAAAGATCGAGACCTGAAATTTCAGGTTACAGGCCTTTCTATTGCTGTCCGAGGGTTTAAAGCCAGTGGTATTAAGTTAGCCACAGATTTCTCTGGTGTTCGAGGGGATAGCATCTCTGTACAGGGTTTGATAGGTGTGGATGTATTGAAGTACATGGGAACTATGCAGTTCACTAGTTTTATGAATGGAGTGGCTTTTTAATTTCCTCAAAGTGTGGTACCCTTTGTAAGTGTGTCGAACTTTCTGTGCTATGAGGCTGAGGTTAGGGATTCTGTTATTAGAGGCATTAATTATAGTCAGGTGGTTGGTGAATATTCCCAACGTCCGGTGACACATGTTTATTATGTGTCGGACTCTAAATCAAAATATTTGGACACTTACGAATGTTTCGCGTAGTCTTCCATGGACAAATCGGTAGATAAGTTTTACAGTTTGAAAACGTTGGGTATTGATGAATCTCTTAGTGACTACGACTGAGAAAAAATTGCTGTGTTCTGCGATTCGATTTCTCACGAGGATAATTATTATGTAAGTTTACCCTGGGATGAAGCTAAGTTGCCTTCAGTTCAATCCAAACATCTGGTAGCTTTGAGTGGGCTTGATCGCATTGTTTCTCGTTTGAGTAAGCAGGATTTGTATGATGATTATTGTCAGGGTTTTTTTTTTTTTCAGGAGGCCGAGGACATTACCGAAAGGATAAATGTTGATCCAGCCAATTTTGGACAGTATGCTTGGATTCCTCACAGCCCAGTCGTGGAAGTAGAGGAACAATGCTCTACTAAAATCAGACCCGTATTTGACTGTTCATTGCGAACAGGACGGTGCCCCTCGCTTAATGACTGTGTATCCTGACATCAATCTCTTCACAGATATGTTCAAGCTGTTGATTAGATTTAGGATGGATCGTTATGTTCTTTTAGCTTACATCCATGAAGCGTTTTTAATGATTTGCTTGAAGAGTGAAAGAGACAAAAACCGCTTTTGCTTTTTTGTCAAAATCGGAGATAAACTTGAGAGTTTTCACTATAAACGCTCATATTTGGGTTTGTAATGTTTCTGGGTACTTATCTATCCAAAATGAAATGCGTATGTACCTATGAACAAACCTATATATATATATATATATATATATGTGTGTGAATATACTTATGTATGTATGTTGTATATATACGGTACGTACAAAATAAGAATAGAGCTTTTAGTAGCATACGCATTACTAAAATATTTTTAAAAACGAGTGAAAAAAATTGAAAAATTCTTTAGAAAGACCTTTTATTTCCGTTGCGTTCCATCAGAGAATTTTGTCCAAAATATTTTGAGGAAATTTGGGTGGCGAATGGTGACGTTGAAAAGAGAAAAAAATGCAGAGTTGGCGCAAGTAAAATTGGCTTGCCTTGTTTCTAAAACTTGTGAACAGAATCGGCGCCTAAAATTGTTTCAGTACACAGGTCTCTGGTTTGAGTTTTGTAATCAGCGAAGCTTCCAGAATCTTATCAATGGTCGGCTGCATCCAGCACCGCATTGCTAAGTAGTTGGCGGAGATACTTGAACTAGAGGTACAACTCAACTTTCGACGTTGCTGTCGCTGACTCGTTCACCTTTGCATATCAGATTCCAAAGATGCTAATTGATTTCAATTCATCCTTCTACTTCTTCAACGCAGTGAGTTTGTATACGAATGTTCCCCTGGAGGAGACTATATCCGTTTGTGCTGATGTTCTGTACCGTAGCCATTTGGACCCCCGCCCGTCCCAGAAAATGTTTTCTTGTGACTAATGCATATCACCACCAAATGTTTGTAATTCAGTTTCAACAACTTAATCTACCAACAGGTTATTGGAATTAATATTGGCAATCCCCTCGGAGAAGTGTTGGCGAATATCTTTGTTGGATTTCAAGAAAGACAGTTTAATATTACCAAAATACCTGTATTTTACAGGTGATATGTCGACGACACGTTTGTAATTTTCTCGTCAAGATCAAAGAGCAGGCGTTTCTTCCACACAATCAACCAACTCCAGCCGGCATTGACTTTTAAGTGTGAACTCGAGGATGATAATAGCCTTCCATTCCCCGACGTTCTCATTGAGCAAACTACTCAAGGTATATTGACTTCCATCTACCGCAAACCAACGTTCACCGGCCCATACACACGTTGAGGATCATTTTGCCATCGTGGACGGAAAATTAATCTAATAAAAACTTTGGTCCACCGAGCACTGATGATTTATTCTAAGTCCAAACCTGTAGTGAATTTGACAGTATGATAGAAATATGTGGAAAGTTGCATAAATCAAACACTTAACTCCAATTTAGATGCAATATTTCGTTCGTTTTATTCCATCGAACTTCTTCAGACAGAGACCATTTTCTGAGTTTTTTTAAGAGCAAATGAGGAGAATGATAAAATGTTGGAGAGAGTATAGGTGTAGCTGGAAGAAGGGAGGGTTTAAAGTCAAATGTATCCGGTTTCATTAAAGATTTTTTGTTGTGAAAGTGGCGATAGATTTTAGGGAGCTGATAGAAAAAAGTAAGGAAGGATTTAAAATCACTTGTATAAGGTTTCATTGAAGACTTTTGTTGTGAAAGGGGAGACAGATTTTATCTAGCTGATTGGGAGAAGTTTGGAAAGGTTTAAATTCAAATGCATCATGTTTCATTAAATATTTTTTGAGAGTAGAAATAGTTATAGTGAGCTGATGGGAAGAAATAGAGAAAGGGTGGGGGAAGGGGTTTTGACATATCCTGTTTCGTGGAAAGATATTGACTCTAATGTGATGTTGCAGAACTTAGTCTATATTATAGTATCTGGATGGCAATTGGGGTAAGTAAGGGGGAAAGGTAAAGTGATGAGGAAAGAATATTCAAAAATACGGTGGCACAGAGTGAAGAAATGTCTTTTCGATCCGTTTTTTATTTTGTTTTCGTTTAATATGATGGTTGCCTGATATGGTGAAATCTGGTAAAATCTTGGACATTGTCTTATATGGTTTGTTTTTTAAATTACCGCAGATTCTAGTTGTCGTCGGGATTTTTTGCAGTGTATGGGTTTGATTAGGGTGGCTTAGGAAAAATTGAATGTGTGCTTGTGCTCTAACATGAGGCAGAAAAGGCATCTCGATCGTCATTTGTTTTGATTGATCGTTTATGTTCGTAGATTCTTTTTTCTAGATTGCGTTGGGTAATGTTTGTTGCAATCTTTGCATGGGGTGGAGTATATGCTTGCGTGAGAGGTAATGGTTTCGTTGTGGGTCTGTTTTGAGATGTTTATGAGGTTTTTAATGGTTTGTGATGTGGTTTTTAGGATAGGTATTCTTAACTTGGTTAGTTTGTCGTAGACTGCTATATTATGTGTGTTAGTGGGTAGAGAGATCGATCTATGGGAGATGGGAATAGTAGGTTTGATTTTCTTTGGTTTATTTGATGAGTGTATCTTAAGAGCTTTTTTCTAGCATTTAGTATGAAAAATTTTGGGTAATTTAGGCTCTTGAGGGAATGTTAAATGTACTTAAATTCTTCATTAAGGTATTGGGGGCTACGTATTCTGAGTGGTCTTAGGTAAAAATCAATTATTAAAATACAAAAATACAAAAACCTTTTTTTGTGTATTTTTAAACATCGAACGTTGATTTAACATCATTAATATCATCCCTCACAGCCTTGATGATAGTTTATTAGAACCGAAACGTTATAGTGTCGTCTTTACTTCTCAAAAAATTTCTTCTTCTACTTGGATTACATTGTTATTAATTTTTCCCTTATATTTATGTATATATATATATATATACGTATCTGTATATCCCACAATCACCTGGGAAATACTAAAACAAGCACCTGCCAACAACAAAACATCCAAAAAATGCCTTCTTTGTCTCCGCGAAAAATTAGCCATCATCACATATCCATCAAAAAACACAATCCTAAATAAAAAAAAATCTGAAATCCTCTCAAAATGTAGGCATGAAAACAAACGGCTTCTTTCACACTTCAACCCACTCATACAACCACAACACCTCGTACACGTATTTAATAAAAAACAAAATACAACCCCCCCTAAAGCACCGTAAGTACCATTTTCCTCTTCCTACCATCACACAATACACCCACACGCTTCAACCATTTTAACTTTTAAGTTTTTACTAGCATTATAATAGACCTCAACGCTCCACATTCACCTTACCTACCAAATTTACTCTAATCTTTTCTACAAGAGTATATGTACCAACCATCAACAAATAATATTACTATTAAAAAACAACCCCAACCTTCAAACCCGTCATCTAATCAATTTCTTTCATTTTCAATGACGACACCCTACCCCTAAATTATAATCATCTTCGTACACAAATACATTATCTATTATTTGAACCCTTTCATTTTATTTTATTTCATTACACACACACACCACCTATAAGACCCACAACATATAATATTTGCGCAATATTTCATTCATTTATTATTAGCATTACAACAATTTATCACGCACATATTTATTATTTAACCCCCTTACTATTATTTACCCCTTTATTATTTCATTTTATTTTATTGCATGCATACCACCCATGAGATCCATAGTATACAATTCTTACGCTATATCCCATTTAGTTATTATTATGATACACCCCCCCCCGCGCCGTATATTTTACACCAACATGATTACAACACAATATAACCTTACTTATACCCAATTGTAACTCTTGCCCACCATACACATTTACAAATCAGATTCTCATTCATTCCCTACAACTTGCAGCGATGATAATTTGTCCCACTATCAACGAATATATGGAAACAAATGTATATACATTCGTTACCCATTTACCGCTATAACCAACGCTTTACGTTCCTGGCCTAACTTAACATAAAAACACACATCCACACACAGACACATACATCTACACCCATATACACATACATACTTACAACCACACAAACGAAATCTTAAAGGCTTTTTGTCTGCATTTTGTCGTATTTTCAATTTTTGTCTGTATTTTGTCGCATTTTCGATTTTCAATTTCATTCCATCTTATTAACTGCCTGATAAATGTTGTTATAAACTTCATGAAACCTTAGGTTGCAGAACATTATTTTCCATGGATTATATATAATATTTATTTATTTATTATCATTATTTTATATATATATATATATATATATATATATATATACATGCTGCCTTCAATAAGTTTCCAGACTTTTCTGTACAGGCCTTCAGAATTGTCGTAGACTCTTGAAAATTCAGTATGTTATTGCTATACATTGTATGAGATGACTGACCAGTTTTTATGATTTCAGGTTCAATTGAACAGCTACAGCAGGAATTGGAATACACCCTACTAAATCCTGATTCTCACAGCTGGTGAATTTCAAAAACGCAATCTGGACGTGAGGACACTTTAGAAGAACGATATGCAATAAAATTCTGTTTTAAACTTGGAAAAATACCACAGAAACGTATGGAATGCTCCAGACTGCTTTTGGAGCATCTTGCATGAATCGAGCATCAGTTTTTGAGTGGCATAAAAGATTCAAGGAAGGCAGAGAGTCTGTGAGGGATGATGAGAGGTGTGGGAGGAGTAAGGAAGTCAATACACCAGAGTTTATTGGCCAAAGGATTAGGGTTAGGGTTACTATGTTGAGGTTTTAAGGGAATTCAAGAAGAGATTCCGTCGGAAGAGGCCAGCACTCTTAAAATCGGGTCAGATTAAATATATATATGGACAATTAAATATATATATGTGGACAATTCACCAGTCTAGAACTCCATCCTTGTCGCAGACTATTTGACCAAGTTGGGCATCAAGACATTTCCTCACCGTCCTTATAGTCCAGACGTTGCTTCCTGTGACTTTTGGTTATTCCCTAAGCTCAGAGGCTGTCGTTATGAGACAATTGAGGAGATGAAAGAGGCTGTGACGAAGGTCATTGACACGCTCACATAAGAGGACTTCGATGGGGCCTTCCAGAAGTTGTTGGAACGGTACAACAAGTGCATTACAGCCGGAGGAGATTAATTCGAAGGGGACTAGAGTTTCATGTGCGTACTATCAATAAAAGTGCCCATATGAAAAAAGTCTGGAAACTTATTTAATGATCCTTTATATATATATATATATATAGGTTTATTTATGTATACATACGTATATGTACATACACACACACACACACACACACACATATATATATATATATATATATATATATATATATATATATATATATATTCGTAAATGTATACATACATATGTGTGTATATATAAATATATGTTTGTATATAGTTCTATATTTGTAGGAATTCATATATGTGTGTATGTCCATATATGTATGTATAAATACATATGTATGTATGTATATTAACATATGTAAATATACATATATTATCCAAGAAAGCATGATTATATGCTTTGTTAATAAAGCTGGAAACGTGTATATATTCCGTCATAGTCAGATTATTCGTTCATTTAAATGACTTGTATACTTTGAAAATTTCGTTGGTCAATGATATCTTAATTTTTGACATCACCTCCAGGCTCACTTTCTGCCACATGTGTGATATCTGGCTTTTACTCAACATGATGAAGGTTTTTTTTATCTAGTTTTAAATCGATTCAGAAATGAAAACTTGTAAATTCCCTCCATGTTGTCCCTTATTCTTTTATTCGTCCCCAAGAAGTCTCTATGGACACTTAGCGAAGCCCTTGAACCATGAAACATAGATGCATGCATAGTCATCCTGCATTTCATCACAGTTGGTAAATCCTTTTTCACATTTTTTAATCTTTGAAAGCAAAGGAAGAAAAATCAATTAAATTAAAAAAAGATTCTTTTTTTGATTTGTCCGATAACTTTTCAGCATCCCTGAAGCGAACTTTTTGTTTCGAAATTGACCTATACACAAATATATACTGTATAAAAACTTTCAAGGGGGTTTAGCCAAAGGCAATATTTTAAGTATCAACTGTTACGAATAAATAAACATGAAAACCGTATCAAAAGCGATGAATCGTGTGAAGTACCATTTCTTTTGATGACCTTTAACTGGTTTTCCTTGAATATGTGTTCATGTTATCAATGCCTCTAGAAAGAGTCAGCACGTAATGTTTTATACTTGTTTGTTACTAATGTCATGGCAATGACGTCAATTGATTTTTGGCATGAGAGCATCATGGCTGATCGTTTGCTCCCAAAATGCAAACTAGTTTCATAATAGTAAATAGATTATATATATATATATATATATATATATATATATATAAAATAAAGATTTATTTCTAACAATAGAATAAAACTGACTACGTGTGGCAAATTAACAACAACTTTGGTGCTTTCAAAGTGGAGAAGGGAGTAGTGGGCTTAGATAACAAGGCACCAAGAGCTGCCCAAACATTTCTTCGACACATTGACCTCCAAAGCTTTAGTGCGCACTCTTTAGCCGGCCTATGAGGCAGAAAAAAGATTGCCTGCGGAAAAGTTTTTGTCGTGCCGCGACCTGCCTACAAACATAAACAGATCGGATTACTCGTTCGCCCCAGAAAAATTACATCTGGGTACGGCCGGAAATGACAAAGCCCTTTTTCGACTCTAACCGACCGTTACAGCTAAGAAAGGGATAAATTAACATTTATCAACATTTGCAAAACACTTCAGCCAGAAATAATTCTATAAAAATGGAATTAATTATCTTTGCTAGCCTATACCAGGCTAAAGAAGGACTTATTTTCTACGTCCATTTTTTATGGAAGAACTTTCTATTCACATGGCGCGGTTGCCTTTCTTTCATATGAAAAAGGCTTCAGCGGCGAAAAATTCAGAGGTCCACGCGGACGCTCTCAGGGGCCACTCGGCTTCACGAGGTCAAATCCTACGTTATCGTGGTTGCATTCACCTCACCGCCACTTCTAGTGGCAGATTCACCCCTTTTTTTCCATAAGAGGTTTCCTTCTGCGGGTTGGAGTATCTCTGACGGTCGTTAACGATCAGTCGAAATAGACGGCCTGTAGGCAAACACGGAGATGGATCCTAAGACCAGCCGGTCTTAACCTTTGCTCGGTTCCGCTCGTCCGTTTGGCTATGCAGCGCTAAAGGCATGGGTTAGCCTTTCGTTACCACTTCACTATCTGCGCAGCGCTAAGATAACGCCAATCTTAGCCTCGGCCTCCTGGCCTGTCTGCTCGTTTCTGCAGAGCTTTGGCGCGCAAAAGCCATAGCTATTGTGACGGTGCCAAAATATTTATGCTGCTCGACGTTGGGTACGTTATGGACAATGTTGACCCTCCGTTTCAGGGCGAGAAGTGTGTTGTGTTTCTCGTGATCCTAGCTGTGACTAGAATGGTGATTTGGCAGACGCGAAACAAGGGATTGTATGAGGGTGCAAACTTTTCTTATCATGATCTGATCTTGTTCTTTAGGCATCAGCTTAGGGTCAAGGTTAGATGCGATAGAAGATGCTTGGATCTCATAACATTCAGCAAAAAGTGGGTGCATGCAGCAAGCCTGGTCGCATGTAAGGGGGCAACGTTGGAGTCATCCTTCCCTCCTCTGTCTGCGCATGGTGACGGTGGTCCGGGTCCTTCGGGACCCCACCCCGAGTAAGTAGGACTTTAAGCACTTCTTAGAATCTTGACCTCCTAGTTAGTGGTGTGAGGTGTGTCATTGTCCCCATCGACTAGATGTTAGTTTATTCAAGATCCTCTCCATTCCCTATTCTTTTTTCTCCCATTACCACTCGTCAGTCCCAAGCCTCTTTTTAGGATCTTGACCGTACATTGCTGTATTTCATGTTTTTCTCTCTCCTGGCTGCACCCTTTTCCTGTCTGTTCTTTTGTCTCGATTAGTTTTTAGGCCCCCCCTATAGGGATAGCTCGGCTTGTTTTTGGTCTACTCTGAGTACCAAAAAGAAACAGTCGACTCTCCATATCATAGAAGGAGGGATGAGAAGGAAACCAAATGGGGTTTATGTTTTGTTTACTCGGGACTTTTTCTCTAATCCCTCATCATGTTTCTTCCATTGTATATATGTCATTTTACTTCATCAGGGTTTTAAGTTGGGTTTTTCATTGAGCGAATGAGGCTTTTTTTTGGTGTCTGGTGGGGGAATGAATTTATTATATAAAATAGTTGAATGATGATTGTCGGCGATGAGTGTGGCTAGCTAGGGCTCCATAGATTAACACAGTTTTTTCTACCTCCCCAAATTTTTGGGCCTTGTGCCAAATGAAAACATATCGGTTCAGAGCGTGGCTCCACCAAAGGAACAATGGCAGTCTTAAGGCTGCAAGGATCCCAACGTTGGCTGGGCTACCTTCGGATGGGCGAGCTGCATTATTGACTCCTTTTATTCTCTATGTATGGCATTAGACATTGTGGTCTAGTTCAAGCCATAACACGGCATATGTGCCCGGACCCACATTTGGGTTCGTGAAACTACTTGGTGTATCAGACTCACATTGCACTAAGTGAGCCGATGAGTAGCATAAACCAGCAGGTTTCGAGTCTCGGCTGGTTCCCGACCTCCCCCTCCCCTTTATCCCCACTTTAATCGGCCTTCGGGCTTTTGACCTTGGGTCCATAGTGAACTGTATAGATGGTCGGATTGAGTTCACATGATCAAGTAATATCTGAACATCTTCAAGATGAGGCCAGAGAATGAATGTGTCATCTACGTATCAAAGCCACATAGATGGCTTTAGTGATGTAGATCCTTATGCCATTTCTTCGAAGTATTCCATGTATATCTTAACCAACACTGGTGACAATGCCGAACCCATTACAGCATCGAACAAAAACCATTAGTATCGATACATATCAAGAAGAAATGATTAGTCTGAGACAACTTCCATCGTAACAACTACCCAGAGCGCATAACATCGGTTCCGAGAAACCTAGATAGGAGGATGGAGGATAATACCCGAAAACTCACCACAGTATGTCTGCCCTATGTCAAAGGACTAGCCGAAAGAATCCAAAAGATATGTAGTCCATGTGACATCAGGATAGTATTCACAAGTGGTTCAACTCTCCGGAGGTATCTCTTCCAGGTCAAGCCACTAACGGAATTCAACATAACCAAGAACTGTGTTTACTCCATCCCTTGCAGTTGTGGTAAAATATACAAAGGTGAGACGGGTTGCCTACTAAAAGTAAGGCTAGAAGAACATCGGGAGGCAATAATACGAGGCGAGATTGAAAAGTCGGGTATGGCGGACCATATATGGAAGGAAAAGGGAAACCATCTGCCCTTATGGGATAAAGTTGAAATAATTGATAGGGCTGAACATAGGAGGATTAGACGTCTTAAGGAATCAGCTCATATGTTGGGCTACAATGACCTGCTGAGTAGACCAAGTATAGAGTTGAATACAGTATGGGAACCGATAATTAAGAAGGCTAGATGATAAAAAAAAACAGGTAAAAAATCATACATAATAGTAGTAATTCTAGTCAAGAACATAAAGTTTATAACTCCCAAAAATTCACTCTGAATTGTCCCACAGGATGGCGTAACGGTTATAGGCGTTGGTTCCCTAAGCTTCTAAGGAGACAATCATCTGGAGGTTGCAGGTTCAATTCTCACTACAGGCGAGTAACAATACAGGAATACTTAACACTTGTACCCGGTTATGGCTAACGGAATCAGAACAGGTGACCCCCGTGGTTTCAATAAAGGACGTAGTCCAGAGTTCGACAAACACCTGAAGAAGACCGGGGGACGTTGTGGAAATAACAATAAAGATGAAGATAATAGTCTGAAAACCCGTAATGATAAAAAAAAAAAAATAGCTCGTCCGTTCGAGTGCCTTAGCCCAGCAAAGGCACAACCAATTTGGTACTATCAACTTCGACCCCGACCAACATCAGCTACCCGCATCGAACGTCGACCTGCTTCTCTTTGACCTCAATACCAACCAAGTAATCAAAGACACTTCTACACCCTTGTAAAAACGACAATAAATTGTCACGTTTGTTATAATTGTTACCTCGCCTTCGTTTCCTTCATTGTCTTTTGGCTGTCATTACTCACACGCTTAACCTAACTTAAATCATTTGCGGGGTCGACGTGCTAATCAGCTCCGCAACAATATTTCGTTATAGGAATCGCGTGATCAGAATTTATTTATTATTCAACAAAACAAAATTATACCGTAAAGAAGCACTTTATTTTTTAGTATCTCTCAATTTTTTAGAATTTCATGAGGAAGGATATATTATAAAAACCAGGCTATTCTTAACTTCAGAATCATCAGTAGACATATTTGATTATTGAAAACTGAATTCTTAATTTTCATTTTTCTTTCTTCGTAATATTCATTGCGAAATGAAATTCCATTTCGTATTTGCCTTAATTTATGTTCGAAATAACAGTTATGGTTTGATGGGAGTGGGTAGAAAGCCGGAGGGATTCTCAGATAAATGTCGATGGTACTTAAAAGTGGGGAATATTATAACGGATATCGTTCAACAAGAAAGAGCAACAATGCCAGCTCTTCTTTTCGACGACATTCACACATATTGATGCTTTGTCGTTTTGTTTTGAATTGGCTGGCGTTACTCTAGCAACGCAATGTTGCTAGGGTGACAATTTCTTCATCACAAGTTGGATGATTGAAGAAGAGGTAATTTCTCTTCCTCTCCTCTTAAACTATGGAAGCAGCTATAGAGAAAGTTGCAATATTTAAAGAGTCGTATTTTTTTTTCACTATAACAGAGCAAAGTGAGGCTACGGAGTCTTGCCTAGTAGAATTAAAAAGACATTCGGCGTGTATTTTGGAAGCATAACTATAGTACATGGATTTTTTAAGATTGGGGCTGTACGTTCACAAATCTAGAATAAATGTTTTTTTTCCATTATTTGAAATGAATAGAAAATAGAAAAAAACAGAATGTTTCTCTAAAAATCCAGTGATATTGTTGTATAAGCGAGGGATGTTATTTTAAAAAAGCTAAGAACAATGACTAGCACGGATTTTAGAAGAATAAAATCAGTACATTTTTTAAAATTTTATTTATTTATTTATTTATTTTGGACAGTGATACAATACATTGTAAAAATGAGAAGGAAACGGGAAATATTGGTTAATTTTTGGCTAGCGGAGAAAAAAATTCAGTTACTTTTTAATAGTTAAAGGAGCTCCTGGGGAAAAAGCCTTGCACCAGATTCGGAAATAACCAAATTCTCTCACATCTCTGTTGTTCCAACAAGCTGAAGATAAAAATTAACGTAACGCATTGAGAATAATTAGCGGGTCTAAATGAGGAAGGCTGACCGCCGAAAAATAGGGGCTAAATTCTGAGACATTCTACTTCGTACTTATGGGGAATGGAACATCGAAATAACAACATTTGTTTTTTTAACTGTTAATTGTTTTTCTGACAAAAGACATTATTATTTTATTATTCAACCCCGTGCTTGTCGTTCTCTGGGTTTCAACTTTTAATACATTTTTAATACTGAATGATCAACTGGTCCGCTTATTTCGGCTTTCGGCGTAAACGGTGGATTCAGTTGTTTAGATCTAAAAATACACAGTGTGAGCAGATGACTGGTTCGGCTGAGATTTGATCTCCCACCTGGGCAGGTCAGACGTCCTTGGTCAAGTGAATGACTGGGTGACATCACCACAAAATGAAATGATTGCCAAACTGTTGAAAGACCCGAAACCCTACTAAGACCCAGCTAAAGACATAACCGATGACGTTACCCAGCGCCTTTTTATAACCAAACAAGCGCATTTCTTACATTAGTTCTTCTGCACTATCAGTGACGTCCGAGAATAGATCGGTTGACAACTCAGGAATAGTCTGGTTGACAAATTGGAAAGACAATTGACCGTGAGGAGAGACCACAAAAAACACAAGTCTGAGCTGGCAACCCGGTTTGTGTAAAAATCAGCGCTACAGAATCCACTTCAGTTACATACCCCCAAGAGATCCTGAGAGAGGGGAGACATGAGATCTCTAACGAAAATGATCATATGGTAACGAACACAGTTTTGAACGAACAATCATCGAATTCCATATGCCCATGCGGGAAAATATGCAAGAATATATGCTGTTTAAAGATCCATTAGGCTAGAATAAAGTGTCAGGTTGAAAAAACCTATACGTAGCACATAGGAGTTTCTCCTGGTGAGACGCAGGAGGTGCAGGGCCTGAAAGCACACCACAGCCCCCAGTGCCTCCAAGCAGAAGTTACAGAAACCTTCAATGCATTCAGAAAGATCAAATGGCCAATAGCCGCAAACAAAAATGCTTGGCATGATTTTGATAAGTATTGGCGAAATAGTAAATATATCAGCGAAAGGATAAGTGGAAAACTGACTATTGACGATGTCCAAAATCATCATTAGTTATACAAAGGCTCAATATGGATATATGGAAATAAAGGAAAGATCCAGTGGTAAAGAAATTAGAAGAGAAACAAAAATTAAGAAAGTAAGAGCGGAATTAAAATCCTTTCGAAAGCAAAATAAAAAAAAGCAAAATCGGATGAACAGGTATCACTACGGGAACTTAGAGACATCATTTGAGCTAAACCCAGGTCCGTGAGAAGAGCAGAATGGCACAGGCGGAAAAGAAAGGACAAAGAAACGGACGATCTTTTTAACAGACCCTTATGCTTTCACAAAGAAAATATTAGGGGAAAAACGAAGCGGTTATCTGGAAGGTACTCCAGCTGAAATTGACTCCTTTCTCCATAATAATCTTAAAAACCCAAACAGAGACAGAGACCTTACACACTCCTGATAAGACCGGGCTTTGATTTAAAAGAACCAACCTGGAATGAAATCGTCCGTTTTGGGGTGTCCTCGTGGTGTAATGGTTAAAGCGATGAACTGCGGAATCGTAGTACGCGAGTTCGTACTCCAGTCGCGCTATTATGTTCACTTTCGGGCAAATACCCTTGGGAAAGGTATGAACCCCCTTATTCTCCCTCCAGCTATGGGTAAATAGTAGGACGGACTAGGTCTTCAGCCTTGTTGAGGCAACTAGTCTAGGAGAAGGAAAACTCTGAATTCAAACCTGTTAAACTCCGCTTAAAAATTGACCTTGTGTCATATCCTGCCCGAGCGGAGGGGTTGGTAAATAGTACCTGGAATGAAATCAAAACCGTCATTAAAACAACAAGATCAGCATCTGCAGCCGGTCCGGATGGCGTGCCTTATAACGTTTATAAACAATGTCCCCCACTCCTTCATTTCCTTTGGAAGTTAATAAAAGTAATTTGGAGAAGAGGTCGAATAGTAAAATATTGGAAATACTCCGAAGGAATATGGATTCCAAAAGAGGAAAGAGCGAGAAAAATCGATCAATTCAGATACATTCCAGGGCACCTCTGGTGGTGTAACGGTTAGCAAACTAGACTAGCAAACCTACACGAGTGAGTTCGAGTCTCATTGGGCGCCCCATTCATTCGGCTTTGTGCCACATCGAAGCAAAGCGCTTTGTAAATTACAATTCAGATACATTCCTCTATTAAATACTGAAGAGAAAAATTTTTTCAGCATCCTGAACCGGAGATAGATATCAATTTTTTAAAACAACAATTATATTGATACGTCGGTGCCAGAAGGAGGTGTCCCAGGCATTCCAGGATGTATGGAGCATACAGGAGTCATCTCACAATTAATTAAAGAAGCAAAAATGTATAAGGGTAATCTTGCTGTATTATGGTTGAACCTCAAAAATGCTTACGGTTCCATTCCCCATAAGCTAGTGGAATTAACACTTAAACGTTACCATGTCCCCGAAGGAATATCAAATTTAATCCTAGATTATTATAACACTTTCAAGGTCAGAACTAACGAAAGGATCAATTTCGGCATGGCATAATCTTGAAGGGGGCATCATAACAGGCAATATAATCTCAGCTACTTTATTCACGCTAGCAATGAACCTATTAATTAAAACTACAGAGTTGAAATGTAGAGGCCCCGTTACCAGATCTAGTGTGAGACAACTCTCGATAAGGGCTTATATGGATATGACCATTATAACCACATCCACATCGGCGCAAGATGGGTTTTAAAAGGCTTAGAAAAGCTAGTCACATGAGTCAGAATAAGTTTCAACTCATCAAAGTCCAAATCACTTTTGCCCAGTCGGCTGGGGCTGTAAAATACACCGACTACACCTCTGCAGAGGGGTAAGACCCCCCAATGAGTGTCCTGGATATGACACTAAACAGTCTTATGGTGAGGTCCCAGTAATGCTGGGGCTTTGGGGAATACGGTGCACCCCTTTATTGCCATTGCTCCCAGGTCCACTCTGGCCCGGCATGGTAGCACCTGATAGGGCCCTATCTATGGGTTAAATAGAACATACTTATGCTGAACTGAATTGTTTGATTAAACTGAATAGTTTGAAAAGGAAATGTTTTTGACAATTAAACTGTACTTATATTTAAACTGCGTGCTTATGCTAAGCTGAATTATTTGAAATAGAACTGTTTTTTGACATTGAAACTGTATTTACACTAAACTGAATTGTTTAACATAGAACTGTTTTGACAATTAACTGTGAGTAAACAAAATCTGTACTTATACTAAACTGAATTAGCGGAATTAGAACTGCTTGACTAAACTGAATAGCTAGAAATAGAAATGCTTTTCACAATTAAACTGTACTTACGTTTAAACTGCGTACTTATGCTAAACTGAATTGTTTGAAATTGAACTGTTTTTGACATTAAAACTGTACTTACACTAAACTGAATTGTTATATATAACTGCTTGAATAGTTTGAAATAGAAATGTTTTTGACAATTAACCTGTGTAATCATGCTCAACTGAATTGTTTTAAATAGAACTGATTATTTACATAAAAATGGATTTGACGTTAAATAACCCACTAAATTTGATATGCCATAAAAACCAACCAACCAACCAACCAAGTCACTTGTTCTAAAGAAAGGTATTGCAATGGAGAAAGAGCGTAAAAGTTGTCGGATGAAACTATCCCAACAATATAAGAAAAGTTAATTAAGAATCTGGATAAACGGATTGACCGCTCCTTAAGGGATACGATAGCTATATAGGAGACAAAGACAACCTTGAAAAATGGTTGACTAAAGTTAACAAATCCAGTCTATCGGGCTGTTTTAAAGCATGGATTTACCAGCACGCAATTCTCCCAAAAATACTGTGGCCTCTATCTATCTATGAATTTACAGTGGCCCACATAGAGCAAATGGAAAAGAAAATCAACTTTCGTTTACGGAGATGGTTGGGCCTAACGAAATGTCTTAGTAGTGCTGCCCTATATGGGCGCTACATTTCCCATTCAGAAGCATATTCGAGGAGTTTAAGGTAACGAAAATAAGAACAGCGTTACTATACAAGTTATCCAAAGGCGAAAAAGTGGCCGGAGCTGGTATTGAAGTCTCTTCAGGCAGAAAGTGGAAAGCTTCTAGAGAGTTACAAGTGGCAGAAGAACAACTTCGTGAAAAAGCTATATTAGGAACGGTCGCAAAAGGGGGTGCGGGTCTAAGGTATTTCCGACTAACCGAGTGGATAAGTCCTCATACAAAAGTAAGCGACGACTTATACATGATGAAGTTCGCAAGGGAGAAGATGAGATTAAGTTAACAAAAATTGGTGTGATTAAAACAACAAGGACCATGGACTAACTGGAATTCCATAATGCAACGGAAAATCAAATGGTGTGAAATTTGGAACAATTATGCGAACGTTAGGTTCTTGATTAGATCCGTTTATGATATACTTCTTAGGTCAGCAAACTTTTGCATATGGAATAAAAAGAAGTTTGCATTATGTCATGTCAAAGGACTTTAAGACATATTCTGAGTAGCTGCCCAACAGCACTTGCAGAAGGACGTTACAGATGGTGGTACGATCAGATCTTAAAAGTAATTGCGGATGTAGTTTGCACTACCATCTGTACGAATAAACTGAATCCAGAGAATAGAGTGATACGGTTTATCAAGGAAGGCACGAAACCTAAGAAGATAGTAAAGACTAAACCAAACATCCTCTCTCCTTCAACAGACTGGGAATTAAGAGTTGACGTTATTACAAGATTGATATTCGCTGAGCACATAGTGAAAATATCCTTGCGCCCTGATTTAATTCTTCTCCAATAAACTAAAAAGAATTGTAATGTGACAATTAACGGTCACTTGGGAAAAGCATATGGAAGAGGCCCACGAAAGAAAAAAAAATTGAAATATGACGATTTACTGGGGCAATGTCGAAGTAATGGTTGGAAAGTTTCGTGTTTACCTATAGAGGTAGGTGCAAGAGGTTTAATGCAAGATCGCTTTGTAAAGCTCTATCAGACATTGGCGTAACCGGAGCTACAAAAAGTAGAGCAATTAAAGCAATATCCGATACAGCCGAAAGGAAAGCAAAATGGCAATAGATAAAACGCATATGGGAGAAGGAAAACTAAAATCAGTGCTCCGTTTTGAGGAGTTAAAAAAGTGCGATAGGAGAAGGGGGATAACTTCAAAATCTGGATTAAACTTCAAAAATATTGTAAAGTCTTAATTGGTAAATTTACATAAATATGTGTATATTTGTGTTTTAAATTTGTTTTTAGGAGTAAAAGAGGTTGTATGTTGTGTGTATTTTTTTGTAAATAGTTGTAAAAAGAGAAACCCCTCCTTCAAAAAAAAAATAAAAAAGAGAGGAAGAGAAAAAAATTCTGTTTATTAATCCCCGTGTTCAAACTAAAAGATAAGTCTTAAACAAATCCAGTTAGTTTTTTTTATATATATTTAATTCTCGAATGAGTTTTGTTCCTTTCATTAGAGATGAAAAATTAGTGTCTCCATTTCGCGCTTCGAGTCACAGAATCGTGTGTGTGTCTGGGTGAGGGCAGTTTCAGAGGAGGTGGTGTATATATATATATATATATATATATATATATGTGTGTGTATGTGTATATATATATATATATATATACATATGCATGTATGTATGTGTGTGTATGTATATATATACGTATGTGCGTGTAAGTATGTGTGCATGCGTGTGTGTGCGGGTATGTGTTTGTGTAATATATATATATGTGCTTGAGTGTACGTGGGTGGTTGGTCCGAGTGTGTGGAAAATTTTTGGATTATATTTTTCGATTATATTTTATTTTAGAAGTGTATATATCGTTTAGACGCTCATATCTCATCCGAATTCTGATTAATACAGGGTTTTTTTAATTTAATTTTATTTGTTTTACTTTTTTTTAGAACCAGTTTCATTCGAGGTAGGTTTTTAAAATTTTATGCAGCTTTGTTATTGTTTTTTTTAAATTTATTTTATTTTTGTTTTTGTTTGTCGCATACTTGTTAAACGACTTATTTAGATCACTTTTAGAATTTAGAAGTGTTCTTAGACGTTCTTTTATATTTCATCCGAACCCTGATATGTATTGTATGTTTGTATGTGTGTATATCTATATGTATGTATGTATATGTGGATATATGTATTACGTTTTTTTTAATTTTATTTTTGCCAGGGCCATGAATATAAGAGGGGGAGTTTGAGCTTGTGTGCGTGTATATGATGTTTTTATTATGGTCCAATGGACCGTAATAAAAACACCATATATATACACACACATAAAAAATTTTAAATGAATTACTGAACTTGCCGCCGGATCCTTCTCATGCCAAAGGAAGAAAAAAGAAAAGTATCAAAGCTGCGTAGACCTTGTTAAAACACCCGCCCGGCAAACTGGTTGGCTAAAGTATAAACCAATCAAATTCTTGGAAACCAGGGTCTGCTATGTCAAGTCTCTTTTTAAAAAAAAACAAGCGGAACTAGTAGCATTTTTAATTTTTGGGTGACGGACCGGGTGTAATCAGCCCGAGTGGGGTCCAGCTGGCAAGGAGACCATTTTGTTGAAAGACCCGAAACCTCCCTAAGAACCAGCTAAAGACATAACTGATGATGTTACCAAGCGTATTTTTATAACCAAACAAGCGTATTTCTTACACTATATATAAACGAGACGACCAAAAAGTATCGAGAATGAAACATTTTTTTCTTTTTACATTTTAAGATGTAAATGAAGAAATGTGTACAGCTGAGCAACTAACAATAAATTGATGATATCTGGCCGAACCAGTGCCAATTCCCGATATTTTTTTATATTAGGTTTAACAAACTTTCTCAATTAAGTTTATTTTTTCTCTAGACTTGTTTTCCCGTCTTTTGTAATGTATATCCAATTCTGTTTTATAACTTGTGCTTCGTTTACAGCCTTCTCTGATACTACCTGTAAGAATCTTCAGGTTGTTTGAATTTCATTCTTGTGCTAATGACCTTTGGAAAGAAATTCCGTTTGTTTTCCCATAGCTATGGCTAAATAGTAGGTTAAACTGGGTACTTTTGAGTCCTCTCAAAAATTGAACTAGTGTCACATACTGCCCGTGGCGGAAGGTTTACCAGTACGATTCTTCAGAATATAAAATGTGTATAAATAAGTGTATAAATTTAAAGCATCTGTTGCGGAGCCGGTAAGCGAGTCGACCCCGCAAATGAATTTTTGTTTAATTCGTGCGAGTAGTGACAACCAAAGACAATGAAAAGGACAAAGAGGCAAGGTAACAAATCAACAAGGATGGTAATTTTATGGTCAGAAATTACAGATATGGTCGTAATGTTCGGTCTCCAGCTAGATGGGCGATATCGGTAGCTGAGATCAGTCGAGTCGTAGAATGCAGGAGCGTCTGTAACAGCACCGTGGTCGAAGTCGGTGCTGGCAGCTTGGTAGCGTACGGATCGAGCGAGCGTAGTTTGCTAAGACTTAATCGCGTCTTAGCACTGCGGACCGAGTGAACGAACGGATAGATGGTGGCTAAGGTTTGCCAGGCCTTAGCATATACGCAGTCGTGCGAGCGGATCGATGAAGCTAGGGCTTTGTGGTGCCCTTAGCTGTGCGAGCGTGTCGTTTACGGTGGCTATAGCTTTATCATGCCAGATAGCTGTGTAGGCGTATCGTTTACGGTAGCTATGGCTTTGTCGTGCCAGATAGCCGTCCGGGCGTATCGTCGGGTAGCTAGGGCTTTGTCGTGCCAGATAGCCATGCGGGCGTATCGTTGGCAGTAGCTATGGTTTTTCGCGCCAAAGCTGTGCGGACGTATCGAGGCGGTAGCTAAGGCTGTTTCGCGCCAAAGCTGTGCGGACGTATCGAGGCGGTAGCAAAGGCTTTTTTCGCACCAAAGCTGTGCGGAGGCTAAGGTTTTTTCGCACCAAAGCTGCGGGAGCGGATCGAGACGACAGCTAAGGCTTTTCGCGCCAAAGCTGTGCGGTGGCTAAGGCTTTTTCGTGCCAAAGCTGCGGGAGCGAGCAGGCCAGGGGGCCGTGGCTAATATTGGCGTTATCTTAGCGCTGCGCAGGTATCGAAGTGGGAGCTAAAGGCTAACCCGTACCTTTAGCGTTGCGCAGCCTAACGGATGAGCGGAACCGAGCGATGGTTAAGACCGGCTGGTCTTAGTGAGTCCTCTTCGTGTTTGCCTCCTGGTCGTCTATTTCAACTGGTCATTAATAACCAGGTAGAAATGCTCCGACCCGCAGAAGGAGACCTCTCATAGCCCTTAAAAAGGACCGTATAAAAAAAAGGGTGTTGAATCTACCACTAGAAGTGGCGGTGAGGCGAATGCGACCACGAATAACGTAGGATTCTTTTCCTCGTAAGAGCTCCGCAAAGAACGTGCCGTTATTTATCCTACGCCCCACCAGCGTACGAATGTGGCACAAGGCCGTTTTTAAGGTGGGTCCAGTCGCAGGGCCGAAGCCCAACGCGACAGGCAGTTCCAAAAATGCCTCGAACCCCGTCGGTATTCCCCTTTTCAGGGCGCCTCAGGCGCCGGGCGATAAACCCAACCCCTCCGAAGAGGGTTAAAGCCTGGGGGGACCGCCCCCTGAGGCCAGAGGTGATATATCCAGTGGTGGAACACACCCGAACGAACTGTGCGGCACGCAACCACAGCCGGTCGAGAGCGCCCCACCACAGGACACAAAGCAACGCTGCAAAGAAAGAGCCGTTATTTATCCTACGCCCCCACCAGCGTACGAATGTGGCACAAGGCCGTTTTTAAGGTGGGTCCTGTCGCAGGGCCGAAGCCCAACGCGACAGGCAGTTCCAAAAATGCCTCGGACCCCGTCGGCATTCCTCTTTTCCTACGAGCGTTGAAAAAGGGCTTGTTGATATTACGAAGGTGCTGTGACACACAGCCCCAGCCGCGTGAATATGAAATTCTTTTATAAAAAATGAGTGAAGCAATTAGGTATTTTTTTAACCTGCTATAAGCTGGCGGCGACTATTAGTTCCATTTTTATCAAGTTATTTTTGGCCGAAGTGTTTTGTAAATATTGTTTATTTTGATTTATCCCTTTTTTTTTTTTTTTTTTTTAGCTGTAACGAGATGTCAAGGTCGTTAGAAAGAAAAAGGGCTTAGTCATTTCCGGCCGTACCCGGATATAATTGTCCTAAGTCGAGCGTGTAACCTGATCTGTTTACGTTTATCGGCAGGTCGCGGTACAACTTTATTGACTTTGTAGGTTGTTATTTACAACAGCATTAAATCAAAAGTGGCCACTTCAAACCTTGCAGTACTATCACACTACCCATGAATTCGCTTCACGTGTGAATGGAATTTTAATTTTAGCTTAAAGTTTAGACCGTCCAATTTGGCACGTGCGAGAAAAATAATCTTTTTTTCTCTCGAAGATGTTATCAAAGAAGATCAATCGATAAAACAATGGTTTTTTAAATGATGAATTTTTTTAACATTTTAATGAATATTTGTTGGTTAAGATGTAATGTTTTTGAGCGGGTTAATTTGTTATTGTGTTCGTTGGGAGTAAAGCTTTGAGCAGTTGCTATTTCAGTTGTCATCATCGTACATTTGTGATTGAAACTTATTTTTAAAATGATAATTCTATCATTGCAGCGTTGCGTAGTCGGCTTGCTTACAAGATATTGGTTTAAATGTAATTACTTAAATTGAAATTACTTCCTCCGGTGATACCTGACGTTTTTAAACTTAGGGCGCAGACCACTGAAGATTTGAACGACTTTATTCGTCATGGAATTGCAAAAATAACAGAAGCAATGACGAGGTGAGCAGTGCATAATTTCAATAGCTTGCAAGGGCAAAGCATTTGGATGATATAATAATCTTTAAAGCAAAGTGATGACGATAACGAAATAAAATGACAAAATTGCTCTTTCTTGTAGTAAAATTAAATTTTGAATAGGATTTATGTTGCCTTTTTTATTCATAAGGCCAAGAGATGATTTAAAACTCCGAGACACTGAATTTCGTTCATGCTTTACTTATGCGTATGTTGACATCGCTTTCAGTAGAGGATATATAACTATCGAGATATATGAACTAATCAACTAATTTTAGAAGCTTACCATTTAATGAGATGGTGCCATGAACTCTGTTTCGTCTGAGTTCACGTAAAGACCAATGCCTCTTGTGAAAAGGTGAGCGTCAAAAACAGCCGTAGAGCAATCACAATATTTGGCACTGTTTCTTGAACTTGCAATCGATAAATCCATCTCAGCCATTCGATAGCCGATGATTTGATCATCATGGTCATGTCACGTTCTACTTTGGAAGCTGCCGCCAAAAATTCTAGAAGTCGGAGAACTTCCAAAGGTAGCCTAGATAAGTCTAAGTCAGTAATGTATTCGCTACCGAAAATTTTAAATTTTCCATCCAACTCACCTTCTGTATCTTCCAGGATTGCTTGCGATGGTAATCTAGCGAAAACAGTTTGCAAATGAGACATGGAATCATATCGTGCTTCTAGTTCATTTACAAATCGATCGTAACATTCGTAAAAATTTCTTTTTACTTCCTGCACAAATGTTTGACATACATCATCTTCCTTTTCCTCGGGTAGCTTTCTCTTTCTTCTAATCCGCTTTTCAACTGGAATTTCCATTTCCTCTCACTTTGTTTTACTTTGATTAACCGATTCAGACACCAGCCTGTCCCTGTTTCGTTAAAGAAAATTTTGGTCGCATCCATGTGGGTTACACACACATGTAAACCAATATCAGGTTCCTGAAGTTTCTTTTTGATGAGATTTATTTGTCCCAGAATTTCTTCCCATAAAACGAATGTGACATGAAGAAGTTTTCAATTGAAAGCAAAATGATTTGTGCATCCTCACTCATTTGAAGATTTTCTGAAGCAGAGGTTAATGAATCGAATCTCTGAATCACTCCTTGAAATCCAGTTTTCACTGCACGGATAGCTTCGTAACGTGCACCCCAACAGGTGGTAATCAAACGCATCATCATTATTTTCACATGCGAAAATAAAACTTCCCACCGGTGACTAGAAGAGGAGAAAAATGTATAGCTCCTCAATTACTCCGAAAAATGTAATGGCACTTGCGTTCCCAGCTGAGGCATGAACACCGCATAAATTCAGACTATGATTAGAACATGGCACAAATTTAGCATTCCCATTTCGTAGAAGACAATGAACTCCAGTCATACTAGTCGCATTATCAAATCCTATTCCTCTACATTTTTGAAATCAAGTTTCTCTTTCTCCAGTCGATCCAAAATCATTTCTTGATATCATAAGCTATCTTCTCATGCTAAAATGATAAAACCAAGAAATGATTCCCGCACCTCCACTTCTTTGTTTTCAACAACGACATATCAACAAATTAAACTCTTCTGATCAGAATGAAAAATGTCCGGCGTGCTAACTAGTATGACCACAAAATAATTAGCTTTTTAAATTCTATCCAATATATTTCGTTTCGTGTGGTTTCCCAAGATATTAATGAATTTATTTTGGATTTTTGGCAACAAGTACCGCCGGTTATCATTTACTTCTTTCAAATAATGTTTTCCAAGAACAGTATCATACTTGCTCATAAGTTCAGCAAGTTCTATAAAGTTACCTTTATTGGATCTATATACATTTTTCTCGATGTCCTTTAAAAGGCAGGTTCTGTTTCGTCAGAAACTTCACAATATCAAGTAACCGTGTTAAAACCTGCCTCCAAATCTGTTTTTCTTTTATAGTTTGTTCTTGTAATTTAGTGATCAAACGAATTTTCATATTCAGGCATTTTTTAATTAAGCTTTCAGAACTTTTGAAATCCTGGATTTCATGCTTGATTTGCGTTGCTCTGTCTTCAAGAGGCAACAGCAAAAGCAATAAAGAGATTTGTTCGTCTTTGAAAACATCAACCATGATCTCAAAACAGTCTCTCCATTCTCCATGGATTTGTAAAACCAGTGTTTTAGGTCTTAATGCAACAAGATCAACAAGCAACTGCCCTGAGAAAGTTCGTAGCCAAAATGCGATGTTCTATTTCTTTATTTCCAGTAACTTGATTAGTTCTTTCTTCATATTCGTACCTGTCTTTACTGCATGAACTGGAGCTTTCTTCCTTTAGCACATGATCGTTACCTTCAATTTCTTTACAACGTTAATTCTTGCTGGAAATTTCTCTTCAACTTTTCTTTCTATATTTGTCTCCCACGTATTCGCATTAACTACATATTTCTTATGTAGGAAAACATTTTATGTAGCAGCACATTTTATTTCCTATCTTTCAACTTACGTTAAACTGCACTACTCAGTTTTTGCCGTTTACTCATTCTCATCAATGAAAAAATAGGAAAAGAAATAAATAGGAAGAGAATATACTCAACGGTATAGGGAATTTTTAATTTATTACACTAAAATACAATTTGGCACAAGCCTGTCAGTGGAGTTCTAAAAAAGCTCCGTAATTTTTTATTATCCCAAACTTAGCTGGACACATTCGTGACCCATTCGCATCTTATAATTGCATAGAGAAGTGTTGTTAAAAAATAAGTAAAGAAAGTAAAGTTGGCGACCTTAGTCGAGGGTGACCCGAAGGCTCCCTTTTCTATAGCTACTACACCGAGATGTAGGGATGGGCGCTACTCCTTCCCTGGATTGCTCCACTTTACCCTTGATCCATACCTTATAATGCTGAGTGTTAAGCAAGATGGCATCAAGTACCGTTTTTGGAGTCTTTGGTATGACTCGACCAAGGATTGAACCCCGGTCTCTTGGACCATTAGCTAACACTCTACTCAGGCGAATTAAAATTAAAAGAAGTAAATAATTACAGGATTTTATCTAATACAGCCAATGATTATTTAATTATTTTTTAAAATTTACTATTTTTTTTCTTTCACATTTTTCTTATCCCTTATTATTTCATTCTTATATTTGATATAGTAATCTAAAATTTAATCAATAGTAATAGTCTTGATAAAAATAATTGAACATTAAAATTTTATAAGAAATGTTCCCTTCTAATACTTGCACTAAACATTAACTTATTCTTTATCGTGACCTGTCAAAAAAAAAACGTAAATAAACAAGATCACTAAAAATGCTACATCCGGCTATGACCGGAAATGATGAAATCCTTCGTAGCCTTGACCTGCTGTAACTGCAAAGGAAAAAAAATCTACATTTTTTTCAACATTAATAGTACCTGTCTTTCGAAAGTCACTCTATTAAAATAAAGTGGATTATCTTTTGAAGAAGGACTGTATTTCCATTTATGTTTTTATAGACGAACTTTCTGTCCACACGGCTCTATAGTGTGACACAGCTTTCGCTCTGTATAAACAAGTTCTATCAGCAGTCCAACAAGCTAGCGCGCGGCTAGCTCTTGGCTTTTAGCTTTTTGCGAAGCCCCGAGCCTGTTCTGGTCTTCGGTCTGGAGCGTGGCTCTGCAAAAGGAACAATGGCAGACTTGGGGCCTTTAATTAGGCACCTAGTTTCGACTAGGCTACCTTCGGGTGGGCGAGCTGCACTTTTGTCTCCTTTGTCACCCATGTACGGCATTAGACCAAGCGTCTAGTTTAAGCCGTAAACTGGCATACGTGCCCGGACCCACATTTGGGTTCTTGAAACTGCTTGCCTCATCAGGCTCACATTGCACTAAGTGAGCTGATGAGCAGCACAGACAAGCAGGGTTCGAGTCTCGGCTCGTTCCCGACCTCCCCTCCCCTTTATCCCCACTTTAATTGGCTTTCGGGCTTTTTACCTTGTGTCAAGTCGTGTCTGGTGGGAGGCAGCGACAAATAATCGGCTAGCTCTCGGCTTTTTAGCCGCTCAGCAAGCGAATTTTGAATTATCCTTCGGCCTCAGGGGGCGTTCCCTCCAGGCTTTTACCTCCTTCGGGAGGGTTGGGTTTATTGCCCGACGCCTGAGGCGCCCCAAAAAGGGGAATGCCGACGGGACCGAGGGCATTTTTGGAACCTGCTGGATGCGCGTGGGCTACGACCCTGCACCCGGACCCACCATTAAAAGGCCTTGTGCCATACTTACCCGTTCGGTGGGGCGAGCAACAAATACCGCTAGAGCGCTAACTCGTTGACCAGTGGAATTTAGTTGATGGGACACACTTCGGGTAGCCGTGGTGTTACCTGCACGGACCCGGTCAGGTGTGTCTCGTCACTGGTCATATCACGAGCCTCAGGGGGCCGTCCCCGCAGGCTTTAACCCTCTTCGGAGGGGTTAGGTTTATCGCTTGACGCCTGAGGCACCCCTCTTTAGGGGAATGCCGACGGACCCCGAGGCATTTTGGGGACTGCCGGACGTTTGGGCTACGGCACTGCGACCTGACCCACCAAAAACGGCCTTGTGCCATACTCGTACGCTTTTAACTCGTAGCGAAGCTCTTAAGGCGTTATCCCACATCTCGTGGTCGCATTCGCCTTACACGTACATAGACTTGCGAAAAGGTCCTCTTAAGGACCATGAGAGGTCTTCATCCTTAGTATTGGAGTATCTCTGACTGTTCTCACGAAATCGTCGAAGCAGACGCTCGGGAGACAAACACTATTCGGTCTTAACCATTTTGGTCGGTTTCCCAGTCCGTTCGCTCGACTTCGCAGCGCTAAAACACGGCTGTCTTAGCCACGACACGTTCCTTCGCTCTTCGGCACCGCAACGCTAAGACACGATAGTCTCACTCGTTTCTTCGCCCGTTCGTTTGTTTCTCGTTGACATAGAGCTATAACACGTCGGTCTTTGTCCACTTGCTCGATCCTACACGAACAAGCTACCAGCATCAAACGCAGACCAGCTCCAGCATTGTAGCATTTATTCCACATTGGACTCACTGTACAGACTAGCGACCACATCGACCCCCGCCCCGGTTAAACTAATGTACTGCACAATCGAGACATCGATCATCCAGCTGTCTCTCTACCAACGGCGACCGTACCAGCTGACTCTACCGACATCGATCATCCAGCTAACACCACCAACAACGACGACACATCTATTGAACTTTACGAATAACGACGATTCAGTAACCTACGACAAATAAATTGTCATTTGTTATACTGTTACCTCGCATTTGTTTTCTTCATTGTCTTCTGGTTATCAATTTATTCACACGCTTAACAACCCAAAATAATTTGCGAGGTCGAGGTACTTATTGGTCCTGCAACATTCTCCAGAGAACTGACAGACAATTAATTCTTAGGCAAAGTAACTACCACCTCATTCTTTTGCCGATGTATACATTTTTTATAACCTTACGGCGTTACGAAAGATGGTAATGAAACTAAACCAATAAGGACTAATAAAAAATTTAAAAAAAAACAACATTCGTAGTAAAGTAAAACCAGAAATTTACGCGATTTAAAGATTGTTTACATTTCCAAGCTGAGTTGAGCTTCATTAGATGTAGAATTTTTAAATAATATTGTAATATTTGAAAATTTTGCATTTAAAGAAACTCAACTTAGCTTTTTACATTACAAACTAAAGATTCTTAGTTTATAATTCTAATATAAAAAGTTAATCTTGTAATTTGCACTAGATTTGATATTTCTAAAAATGTTTAGTTTAAAAATCTCTAAAAAAAATTATGATTTTTGTAGAATACTTTTATTTTCATACAATAATTAGAATAGTGATTTTATGGAAAAATCTATTGAAATCCCTGAAGAGCGTGATATTTATACAGTTTTTGAGCTTTAAAAATCGCAAGTTTAGTAAAAACTTTCGAAATGTAAACAATCTTTTTATAAAAAAAGTGATTTTATACATATAAACAGGTCTATTTCAGACAGTTTAGCATAAGTACAGTTTCCGTTTACACTCTGTAAAATGTAAAAACAGTTCAGTTTAACATAAGTACAATTTCAAGTGTCAAAAACAGTTCTTCGTAAGATGGTTTGTTTTTATGTCATATCAAACATTGCAAATTGTTCAATGACAAATCCTGTCTAGATTTGTTACGGAGCCGATAAGCACGTCGACCCCGCAAATGATTTAAGTTGAGCGTGCGAGTAATGACAGCCAAAGACAATGAAGGAAACAAAGGCTAGGTCACAAATATAACGAAGATGACAATTTACTATCGTATTTACAAGGGCGTATGTAAAGTTCATGGTAATTGTGTCTTCAGCTAGATGGTTGGTGTCGGTAGCTGGCATGGTCTAGTGGTAGATAGGTGCTGCTGGATGTTCGATGCGGGTATCTGACTTTGGTCGAGTCGTAGATAGGTGCAGCTGGACGATTGTTGCAGGTAGCTGATGTTGGTTGAGTCGTAGAAATGCAGCTGGACAATTGTTGCGGGTAGCTGATGTCGGTTGAGTCGTAGAAGTGCAGCTAGACGTTCGTTGCCGGTAGCTGATCAGTCGAGTCGTAGAAGTGTAGCTGGACGATTTTTGCGGGTAGCTGACGTTGGCCGAGTCGTAGATTGGTGCAGCTGGACAATTGTTGCGGGTAGCTGATGTCGGTCGAGGTTGGTAAATCGATGTCCCGGTTTTTGACAGTGCATTGGGTTAACCGGGGTGTGTCGATGTGGTTGCTAGCCCGTGCAGCGAGTCTTACGTGGGCTAGATGCTGCAATGCTAGGGCAGTCCGTACAGCGAGTCGTACGTGGATTGGATGCTGCATTGCTGGAGCGTGTGGTGGTAGAAGTTGCTGTTGGCAGCTTAGTCGCATATAGTCGAGAGAGCTTGTTGACTAAGACTTAACCGTGTCTTAGTGCTACAGACCAAGTGAACAGACAGGGAAACTGTGGCTAAGGTTGGCCAGACCTTTGCACATATGAAGTCGAGCGAGCGAATCGGTGAAACTAGGGTTTTGTCGTGCCCCTAGCTGTGCGGACGTATCAGAGACAGTAGCTATGGCTTTTCCGTGCCAAAGTTATGCGGTATCGAGCGAACAGGCCAGGAGGCCGCGGCTAAGATTCGCGGCATCTTAGCGCTGTGCAGATAGGGAAGCGGTAGCTAAAGGTTAACCCGTGCCTTTAGCGCTGCGCAGCCAAACGGACAATGGTTAAGACCGAATGGTCTTAGAATCCTCTTCGTGTTTGCCTCCGGGCCGTCTGCTTCGACGAGTCTGTAAGGACCACCAGAGATACTCCAACCCGCAGAAGGCAACCTCTAATGGTCCTTAAAAGGACCTTTTTTTCATATCTAGGAGATGGCTCGGCGATTCGACCACTAGTGGGATTCAGCCTTGAAGCAAGGCGAATACGACTACGAGAAGTGGGACTCAGCCTAGAGAGCTTCGTTGTAAAAAAGAAAAGAACCGCGCTGCTGAAGTAAGGCGGTTGCGACCACGAGATGTAGGATTCAGCCTTGAAGGTCTCGCTCTAAGAGCAGGCTCCTGAGAGCTTCGCAAAAATGAACTCTATTTTTTACCGCTGAAGCCATGTTTATATTAAGGGAACGCTACGCCACTCTGCTGGGCTACGTAAATAGAAAGTTCTATAAAAAAAATGGGCGTAGAAATATAGTCCTTCTTTACCCTGATATAGGCTACCGAAGATAGTTAATTCCATTTTAATAGAGTTAAAGATGTGTTCTGTAAATATTATAAAATGAAGTTTATTGCCTTTTTGTAGCTGTAACCGCAGGTCAGGGTCGTAAAAGGCTTCGTCATTTCCAATCTTAGCTGGATGTTGTGTTTGTGGGGGTGAGTAATCTGATCTGTTTATGCTTGTGAACGGGTCGCGACATATTAAATACACATGGTTTATGATAATTTTTCTAATAACATTTTAAACAGACCTGAGCACATTTTCCTTCACAGTTAAATGATTTCAAGTATTTCTATCCAGTTCAAATCATTCTGTTTACTTTTCTTCATTTGTTTGCTCGCAGTTAAATTATTACGAGCGTTGCTATGTAACAGTAACAATTTAGCATCAGTCATTTGTTTGTACACATTTAAATAGATACGCAAGATATGTAAGAGATCAACAATTTAAAAGGTGATTGAGCTTATAAGTTTGCCCACAGTTAAGTGGTTTCAAGTATTGTAGTTATTGATTATTTCTGTTATATAATAGCCGAGGGATTTTGGTTCATGCCTTTGAGTTTGGTTAGGCTGAGAACCATTCGGCTCAGCGCATGGGTTGGTTGGGTGCAGCATTGAGGCAGGTGTTAACGCGGGTGCGCGCGGGCGGATGGAGGTGTCACTCAGATGTCATAATAGTCAGAGACGAAACGGGATGACAGGGTGCGGGTGACGTCACGCACCGGAAGCGCGCGGAGGTTTGTGTGAGATTTGAAGAAAGTTAGAGTTCAGAATTAGACGCCAAACGAGAAGGATCGACTTTTGGATCTCGCAGACGCGAGGCGAACTTGCACCCTATGAGGGCCGCTCGAGACGGGGGCCAAATGAATAAGACAGCATAGAAGATTGTGTCTCACCTCCTTACGTCGAAACCTTTAACTCAAAGTTAATAAAAAGGTTTCGTACAAGAAGTCGTTATGTGTTTTCGAATTCCGAGATTCCTATGTTTTTTATATGTTCTATCGTAATGAACATTATATGTCTATTTCGCACATGGCCATATTCGTGTATATGGCTATGTAACATTTCTTCAAGATTGAGGCTGTGCTTTCTGGTCTTTCTTTGGTTACTTTGGTGTTCATCTGTATTTTCGAAGTTTGGCTAACGGGAGCTTGTGATTTTTGTTTAAGTTGTTTAGGTCTTATGGGGGACAAGTTTTTTAGTCTGTCTTTAATACTTTTTGGTGGACGGATTAGTGACTTATGTAACGGCTGTTGGAGATTTTGCACTTTTAGGAGTAGTTTGTGTTGGAGTGGTAGATCCTACGTGTGTTTTTGTTTGGACTACAACATTGGATCTCTTCCTATTCCCAACTTATTGCTAATATGGTACTTTGAAAAATTCGGCTGAGTGTTGTTTTTTCAGGTGTTCCTGAGACTTTGGCCAATCACTGGCTTCCAACTGGATTAATTTCTCCATGAGTGTTCTATATTTGTTGTCTTCATTGGTTCTATCCGCCCTCCGTGCAACAGAGGCGTAGCTGTTTTCTCCCATGTAGCTCCCTACAATTTTCTTTGCTTCCAGGAAGGACACATTCCTCTTTTGTTTCACCTCAATTATTTCCTTTTCTTTTTTGTAAATAACGTAAGATTTTACGTAAGCTGAATGATCTTGTCGGCAGTTTGCACATGTAATTTCTTTCAAGCAATCTTCCTCCACGTGGTCCGAGTCCTTTTCACCGCATTTGGCACATGTCTGTCGTCCTCTACATGCTTCCCTGTGGTGTCCATATTTTTGGCATTTGAAGCACCTCAGGGGAGCTGGGACATACTGCTCGATTCTCTCCAGACTGATCTTCACCTTTTTGGGAGTACGGAGCTGATTAAATATCAAGATGTAATTGTTGGTCTGGATTCGCTCTTCACAATGAAGATTCTTCTTATGTTTGTAACTCCCTGTTTTCCAAGGGCTGATGCTACCTCCTCTTCTATAGCCAATACCAACTCGCTACTCCTGATAACTCTCTTGGAAGCGTTGAATTTCTCATGCGGGTAGGCTCTGTATTTCATCGAATGAAAGGTTTTTATTTTTAATATGTTTTCTGCCTGCCTCCGGCTGTCCACCTCGACAAGCAAGTTGCTATTTCTTGTTTTCTTAACAGTTTTTGAAGTAGCCCTTGTAGAAATTACTTTTTTTATGAGGAAAGGCGAGAATTTGGCAAGGCAGACCTTCTCTAAAGATTCAATAACAATGACTTTGGTGAAGTCTGCTGCCTCATTCTCCGAGACTGATTCTGACAGGTTTCGTTTAGTTTTTTTATTTGAAGACGCCATAGATGCTGCATATTTTTCGCTGACCCTGCGCTCCACCACCCACCACGGAGTCCAACTTGTGTTGAGAATGAACCAAAGGGGGAACCCATTCGCCTTGGTGGAGACGGGGGATATGCGACCAATATACTCGAGTTGAAAGTAAGTTTCCGAGCCGTTATCAATTTCAGGTTCTCAGCACTGGTGAAATTCCTATTCTCTCAACGCAATTGACCACAGCCTTCTAGCACCTAACAGATAAGGGTTGGGAACTTGCTCCAAGTGCAGATTTAAAAGTACGGTCGGAATAAAACATAGGTGCTAGAGCTTGACATAACCAACCGATTGATCAGATCGGGCCTATTCGACCGCCTGTCAAACCAAGTAAGGGCAAAGTGGTGTGTTGCAAGTCATTGACCACTCTGTCAACGGATCAATGACTACTCAACCACCGGGATCCCGTCCTAGCGCCTTACGGGTCGCCACCCACGGCCAACAGGTGGCTCCATTGGGTGGGGGTCATTAATTTGACCGTTATGGTCGACGCATATTTTTACCCAATGAGGATGACCTATCCTATTCAGCCCGGACCATTTTTCTGGACAACATAAAAATGGTGAAAGCCCGCCAAACACTCTCTTCCTCAGAACCTTTCAAAACAGGACGGACGCACTTTCTGTCTGCTCCCTGCATAGCAGCAGAAACACAACACCATGAGGAAAGCCATCTAATTTATGGACCTCTTGAGTCTAATCTCTTAGACCAAGGGTTCCCAGTTGAACATGAATTAGATGCATGGAATCAACCACACACAGGAACACCTTTATGTCGCCTCCAACTTTTGCTATGTCAACAGGGACGCGCAATTTCGCTCAGATATCCAACTAAATCATTCCTGTCCTTAAACAGCAAACCCGAAATTTGCTACACCTATGGCGATGCATAATTTCGCTCAGGCATTTAGCTGCAAAAATTCCTTCTCAACTCCATAACTATTTCCTTCCTTCCTTCCTTCCTTCGAGACTTGCAGCATATAGAACGCCATGAAAGGAGCGCAACTTTTTTTTTAATAAGACTAATTTTATTTCTCCATAATATAATCTTAAAAATCTTAAGACTTCAAAGAAGACGACTTTTCTTTATTTCTTCAAGCAACTTTTGTCTGAATGAAAAATCGTCCGTAAATTCTTATAAATATATTAAAATCTTGCAAAATATGCTATCCTACATTAGGAAGTATTAATCATACATTTCTGATAAATTAGATAATTTTTTTAATTTAATAACAAATATTTCATCTTAGTTAGAAGGGTTCGAAGACTTTCAAAATTCACTGTAAAATTTTTAAGCGAATAAAATGTAGGTAAATTGCATCAGAGGAAATTTGTTTTTGTATCAACCCAAAGAAAAAAAAACATTGTTTTTAAAACTCCATAAGAAAACAAACACGGTATGAAAATTATTTTTTAAGTTTTTTAAAAACAAAATTAGAATTTCAAATAACTTTTTCAAGGTGTTCAAATCGTAAATTTTATTGTTTTTTATGTGGTCTTCTCGGTTTTGATCTTTTCTTGGAATGTAAAAATTAGCGATTTCAATTTTTTTATTCAAATAACCAAACTTTGAAACACTCCTGTTAAGTAATCAAAATATTTCTCAAGGTTTTTAAATCAAAGAAACTATCTATTTAAGAATTGATTTATTTTAAATAAAATATCAAAAATTTCAATAAGATTTCTACATGTTCACAATTGATTTTGAAATAGTTGAAAAAAAAATCATGTTCAGACATTTTATTTTTATTAAAAATTATTTTGGTCGATTATCCCTATACAAAAACATAAGGATGAAATATATATATTGGTTTTAGAAAATATGCAATATAGTGGGAGTGTTTCTTGGAATGTCCCAGTGTAGTCTTGTAGTCTCCGCAAGAGGTCGCTCACAGCAGGGCCAGATCAAAGTACCATCTCAGACAGTCGCCCAAACTTATTAAAAGCTGTGGTCACCGACAGGGTGGCATATCGTGTTTGTGATCTTCCAAACAAAAAGGTATGATAGTGAAAAAAAATTGAATTAAAAAAACGAAATATTGCATTTCTTCTTTGAAAGACCCCAGAATAGAAATGAATGATCGCGTCTTCAATTTTTTCATCCACAAAATGTCGCTCCCATAAAGAGCCACTTGGGGCTCGCCACTGGATACAAAAAAAGAATCATAAGGCCGCAAAGACCGACTCCTCATAAACAAGGTGATCATGGAGAATGGTCTGTAGTGGAAGGGAAATTTCGTATTTTGGTTTGGCGCGCAATTTAATTCGATGCATAATTTCACCCAATCAGGATGACTTATCCTATTCATTCCGGAGCTTCTTTTCCGGGCAGCAAATTGGGTAAGCTGCCAAACCCAGTCTCTTTGGCTGGAGAACTCCGTCCAGTGCAGACGTCATACTGGCCGTTCTTCAATAGTAGCAACAGCATGGACACATGAGGGAACTTATCTAATTTATGGATTCCTTGCAAGGAATCCCAGTTGAATATAAATTAGATACATTCAACGTGCCTCGCACAGGCACAACTTTATGTCACCCCCAAAATTGGCTATGTCAACGCGATGCTTTTATTCCACTCTCGACCCCTAGCTATCAATTCACCTCTGGACCACTTTAATGGAGACCAACTCATGCCTTCTCCCCAATTCACCAGACGCACAAAAACCACGGTGACTCTAAAGTTCATTTTCCTCCAACTGCAACATGGCTTTCGCTAAACTACGGTCAATTTAATCCCTCGCACGTCCGACGACACACGCTGCCATCTCAACCTTCTCAACTTCTCATAACTCAATTTCGTCTCAATACTCACAACCTTTCCACGAGTCTTGAAGCACCAAAAGCAAACCCAATATTCCATGCTGCAAATAAAAACCATTCCTAAACACATTTCGACTATTGTCATCTTACTTCTTCATCCTTTCCTTTTATAACCAACAAACTATTAGCGAGAGGAATAACAACACTTAGCGAGGAAACAACTCAACATAAACACACACGTCACAACTCTTCCTCGCTAACAATAACAGCCTTCTCGCTAAAAAAAAACAAAAAAAAAAAAAACAATTTCACAAGCGGCTAAAGGTCGATCAAAACAGAAAAATCTACAAAAAAGCTTTCGATAGCGTAGACTACAAATGGATTCTAAAAGTTCTTAACATTTTAAAGTGTTATGTCGTGAGTGGTTAGGGTTAACACATGTAAGATAAGAGATATTTAGCAACGCAGAGAAATAGAGTTTACCGACTAATGTAAGCAACCTCAGTCATTTTGTTGTCGGAAAGACAGATACACCGTCAAGACCGAGCCCCGCTCTAAGTTTTTGAATTGACTACTGCCCCTGGAAGTTGTATTTTTTCCTTTTCGGATTTATCTCCATAGTTCCTGAAAATGTCCTTTTTCGTTCACTTGAATGCTTCTCCTCTGGAGCTACTAAAGACATTGGTACATCGAATAACCTTTGTAATGAGTACATGCAATTGTTTAGTGGATATGTTACTCTCCAATTTGTAGTGAGTGAGTTCCCGTCCATATTTCACGGGTATTACTTTCAGGTTTAATTCCCACCACAAGTACAACACAAATTTTACTAGCACGTAAAGCAAATGGAACATGGCAGCAACGAACATTAAGAAACAAACAATTCAATATTCATAACAAAACAGGAATAAAAATTAATGAGAAACATAATGTACGAGCGGCCTTTGTAGAAATACAGTTATGGCCAGTTAAATGAAAATAGGGTTGTTCGCCCGTGTGTGTGTGTGTGTGTGTGTGTGTGTGTTTACATGTTGCTAAAGTCTATCCAATAAATGGGTCCATGGTTGGCCGAAGTGAGGAGGGTAAAAATAATTGGCTTTAATTACATATCTGGGTATGCGTGTGTATATGAATGATGGACCGTAAGTATGGGTCTTTGCTTTTATTAAGTCCGCACGTGTGTTTTCTTAAGATTTTGCCGATAACGTGTCGTATTGAGTCTTATGGCGTGGTTCTCTGTTGTCCGTTCATGACCTCTCGTAGTGTAAAGTCTTTTGGGTAGTAGACGGAATGAACTTTTGGCCGTGGAAGAAATAAATTGAATTGAATGACCGAATGACCTAGTTGATTAAATTCTTCTTTATTTATGCTTTTGGGGTAACTAAAGTGGATGAAAAAATAGTTTTATTACGGGTCCTAAAATTCAAGCGCGTTGACATTTCTTGACCAATCAGATTCGTATATTTACTTATTTGTTTTAGAGCCCAAAAATTTTCTGTTAATTAGTTTCTGATCCGGATTTTCTAGAATGTTTTTATGTATGTTTTTTGTGTTGATTATTTTAAGGCTAAAAAATGTGTATTCTATACCTTCATAGGATCTTCCTTCTGGGTACTTATATCCTCCGAGTACCTATTTCTGGTTTGGTTGTGATGTCTCTTAATAGTCTTTTTCGGGCCTTTGGTTAATATCCCAGCCTTCCAGATTTCTTTCCCATATCTCTACTCTTTAAAGAAAATTGTTTTTCCTAGTCACAGGTCAACAACAAATTTTTTGTCTGCGGTTTTTTAGCTAATTTAGGACGAATCTAATGCGCTGAATCCAAAAATCACATCAGGTCAAGTTTTTGAGCTATGGCCACATGTTTTAACGTTTTTGTTCACTTGTACGCATATGTGGAGCGTTTTAGAAGAAGTTGGTGAAGGTAAAATGCGATGTCGAATAATTTTTTTGATTGGAAATAATTATCTTAATGACAAGAAGTATTCAGGTCTGATAGTTCTGGGTGATTATGCTGAAAAGGGATCAGTTTGAAGTCATAAAACCTCAAAATCTTCCAAAAATTGGTGCGGCAAAGCATAAAGTTGGTGGATCAAAACCAGGAAGTGTATAGGAAACTCCACCCGTGCATGTACGGGTGTTTTTGCTTCATGTGTGTTGCGGAATATTTGCGTTGTCGTACTGCTGGCGCCAAATACGAAACGCGGTGGGCTGCGGTGGCACCAATTTATGACTAATTTGTACCTATTTTTGTTTTGCAGGTGAATGAGATGGCTTCGGCCAGAAGATCGTGCAGAAATAAGCCCGAGGTGTTCTGCCACATATGTGGAGAATACACCATTGCTCCTAATAGGAAGCCAGTCACAAGTTTCATAACGCGTACTTACCATGCTTATTTTGGTATTAAACTTGCTGACCAGGATAAAGCTTGGGCGCCACACATGGTTTGCAAGGCATGCACCGAGACTCTGCGTGGGTGGACCAATGGCAAGAGTCTGAACTTTGGAATTCCCATGGTTTGGAGGGAGCCGACAAACCATGTCACTGACTGCTACTTCTGCGCTCATGATGTGACTGGGATCAACAGAAAGAACCGGAGCAGCCTCAAGTATCCTGATCTTCTATCAGTACGTCGTCCTGTGGCTCATTGTGATGAAATTCCAGTGCCTATCTTCGGAGAACTTCCTGACATTAGTAATGAAGATGCCTCCTGTGTTGAAGGACATGAAAACGAAGAAGAAGTGGTTCTAGAAGATGATGCTCCACATCCATTTTCCCAAAAGGAGTTGAATGATCTAGTTCGCGACCTCGGTTTGTCAACGGACTCTGCCGAACTGTTGGCATCCAGATTGAAGGAAAAAGTCCTCCTCTCTGACAGTGTTCGCATCAGCTTCTTCCGAAACAGGCATCAAGAGTACTTCTGTTTTTTCTCTACAGTGACGGACTTGGTGTACTGTGCAGATATTGTGCAGCTTCTGCTCAAGCTTGGAGTGCCACAGTACGAACCCAAAGATTGGAGACTGTTCATTGACGGCAGCAAGCGATCACTGAAATGTGTTCCGCTACACAACGGCAACCAGTTTGCATCTGTACCCATCTCGCACTCGACTACACTGAAGGAGATGTATGAAGCTGTTATGTTTGTGCTGGAGAAAATTGGTTATGATCAGCATAAGTGGTTTATTTGTGTTGACCTGAAGATGGTAAACTTTTTGTTGGGACAACAGTTTGGCTTCACCAAGTACCCATGTTTTCTGTGCATGTGGAATAGTAGGGACCGTGCTAAGCATTACACGAAGAAGGACTGGCCTTTGCGGGAGGAATTGATGCCTTGCAAAGAAAGGAACGACATCAACGACCCTCTGGTGGATTGAGACAGAATACTCTTCCCACCGCTGCACATCAAGCTCGGCTTAATCAAGCAGTTCACCAAGGCTCTGGACAAGGATGGTGATTGCTTCACTTACTTGTGCCAGGCTTTTCCAGGATTGACCATGGAGAAGTTGATAGCTGGCATCTTCGACGGTCCTCAGATCCGGCAGCTCATCAGCGATCCAGAGTTCGAAAACTCAATGAATGAAGTGGAACTGGAAGCGAGGAAGGCATTTGTTCTGGTTGTGAAGAACTTTCTTGGCAACAATAAGACCAGAAACTACGCAGAAATTGTCAACAAAATGCTGACTGCTTTCAGAAATCTGGGCTGCAACATAAGCGTCAAGATGCACTACCTATTTTCACATATGGACCGGTTTCCTGAGAACCTGGATTCAATGAATGACGAGCAGGAGGAGAGATTCAATCATGACCTGAAAGAGACGGAGATCAGGTATCAGGGTTGCTGGGACGCAGTCATGATGGCTGACTACTGTTGGAATCTGAAGTGAGACCTCCCTGCCGTTGAGCATTCCAGGAGTTCGAAGAAACGGAAGTTCAAGCCCTGAAGTTTGAACAATGGTGAAGCAACATGCAATTTACGTGTACTTACCTTTATCAATGCCCACCATTCAGTTTACAGTAATCGATGTTTCTATCAGGTAATCAATATATGTTGTTGGCAAAACATTTTTTTCTCTTAAAAACATATTTAGGATGATATGTGTTGACAAAAATCAGCTGATAATGCCACAAATATGTAATTGATTTTGTCACAAGATCTGATTTTTTCTAATCAACCTCGCAAAAAACCTGACCTGATGGAGAGAAACGGATGCCATTTCCTGATTCAGCAGTGCAAAAATACCCTAAATCAGTTGTAGAAATCTAGACAACATTCAAAAAGTAAAAAATTGTTGCCCAGTGATATGATTTTGCGTCTGTGTTTTTTTTTTATCGTTTTTTTCTTTTCTTTTTGCAATAGTTTGTCGAACATAGATCTTATTTTTCTCGTGAACATTAATTCCGCTGGTGACAATCCTGACTTAGTACTTGAGTTTGGTATTACACGATATACCCTAAAAATTTGCAGGGTATCGCTGACGGATCCATTTGCTTCCGACTTTTAAAAAAGGTGGAAAGAATTGTAGACACTTAAAAAATCCTTTCTGCCTGTCCTTTAGGTGATATGGTACGGTAATTATATGTATAAACGAAAACTTTTTACAAAAATCTTTTAATTCTTTTGCCGTGAATTATGTTCCATTATCCGACACAATTGTAACAGGAATAAAGTACGTAGCTACGGCTACAACACCCTGCGAAACGGTGCGTGTAAAAAACAGGACCAGCTTCGTAGGCTTGTGACGTTTCCGGTGAATAAAGCTCGGACGCTTTAAACCTACCTACACTGCTTTTGAGTTTTCTCTACATCCCGCTACATTACATGGTGTCAGTGGGATTTTTTCCTTTGGAACTAAACATACACACTCGGTGAACACTCTCACCACATTCGGCAAAACGTACGCAATATTATACTCCGGATTCTAGTGTTTACGTTCACTCTCATCTCCGTACGTAAGAAACATTTATCGGACCACGTGGATTTAAACAAGCCCGGAATTTGGACCAAACCTCCTCAACAATTAAACATGGCATACACAATTCCAGCACCAGCAAAAATGGAAATGGACGGTGATCTGCGAGAAAACTGGGCCCTTTTCAAACTAACATGGGAGAACTATGCGGCCGCGACGGATACTGGAAAAAAAAAAGCAGCAAACGTACAGGTAGGCACACTTCTTTCGGTAATCGGTAAGGAATGTCTGCAAATATACAAAAACCCGCCACTGTCGGCAGAGGAACGAGCAGACACACAAGAAATTTTGGAAAGGCTCACAAACTATTTTGAACCTAAACAAAATATTA
Source organism: Sepioteuthis lessoniana (assembly GCA_963585895.1). Classification (NCBI taxonomy): domain Eukaryota; kingdom Metazoa; phylum Mollusca; class Cephalopoda; order Myopsida; family Loliginidae; genus Sepioteuthis; species Sepioteuthis lessoniana. Next base: position 39,779 of record CAUZXS010001593.1, on the reverse strand, counting down.
TATACCAACGATATATATTTAATTCTTGTACACATGAACAGGACGAAAAGTTCGAGGCATATTAGATCAAACTAAGACACCTAATCAAAACGAGTGAATACGGTGCCCTTCAGGATGAACTACTGCGTGATTGAATTGTAACAGGTACCAGCAATAATGTTCGGGCCAAACTCATCAGCGAATCTGGACTCACACTAGACCGGATGATAAATATGTGCAGGAGTACTGAACAGGCAAAACAACAGCTTGGCAAACTAAACTCAGCAGAGACCATCCACTACACCAAGGCAGATAAAAAAAGGCATGAGAATTCATAAAAGTTTGAAATTTCTGCGGACAGAGCCATGAGAAAGGGAAGTGTCAGACTTATGGACTCACGTGTGCTATCTGCTTAAAGTGCAACCATATTGTCAGAGTATGCTAATCACAAGCGCAGCCCACCCCACCACAACGGCCAAATAAATCCTCAACACAACGAACTGCAAAGGTGCGCTATGTTGAAACAGAAGCAATCAGCAGCGACGAAAGCATTTATGCCCTGAGAAGTCTGTCAAATCGCAAACACTATCATGCAGACGTTTGCTTATCCACCCCAGGAGACAGCACAAAAATCGCGTGCAAATTCCAAATTGACACCGGGGCCAGCTGAGTGAGGTAAAGGAAGGCAGACATGTGGAAAGCCATACTGGAATGTCGTAATGCAACCAAACCTGGTATGCACAGCTCACCAGCACAATGATTCTTTTCCAGGCGCACTCGCTCCATGTTACCTTGCAAAACCACTGATTACAGACTACAAATGTAAACAGTGGTACAAAGCACGCTCATAAGGAAGAGACAAACGGCAAAAACATACTATGACCGTTATACCAAGCCACTACCTGATCTCACTATAGGACAGCCTGTTAGGGTGAAATACCACCCACAAATCCCTAACAGCTGAAACAAAAAAAACCTTCAGGCGAAACCAGGATCACAACGACCCCCCACACATGAGAAACAACTTCGCAGATCTAGCCGTGTTGAAAAACTCCCCACACAGCTAAGAGACTACACACTGTAATTGTAATCAGAGACTACCAGCCTGCAAGTAAGATTCTCAATCCAACTCTAACACACACAACAAAAAAATACTAAACACGAATGTACAAAGACACACCTAAGCAAAGGCACACACACACACCGACAACAACGCATATCTTACACAATTTCGTTCATGTGTGAACCACTCCAAACCAATAAACAATGGGAAATGAGGGGGATGTTATAAAGTACGTAGCTACGGCTACAACACCCTGCGAAACGGTGCGTGTGAAAAACACGACCAGCTTCGTAGGCTTGCAACGGTTCCGGTAAATAAAGCTCGGGCGCTTAAACATACCTACACTGCTTTTGAGTTTTCTCTACATCACACTACATAACAAATACCAAATCTAGCAAAGAGTTTATGCAAAAATCTAATTGGATCACTACACGTAGGATTTTTACATTTCATCACCTCTAGCCATTTCGAGAAACTGTCAACCACTATTAAATAATATTGTCCCTTCATTGGACCAGCAAAATCTATATGCAGCCTTGACCAAGGTCTATACGTCTTTGGCCAAGAAGTAAATTTCACGGGTTGAGGCTTTGTTGCTATCATGCAAACTCGGCAGGATTTTACATTTTTTTCGATTTCTTCGTCTATATTCGGCCAGAAAACATAGCTTCTCATTAAAGCCTTCATCCTCGCTATACCGGTATGACTGGTATGAAAATCTTTTAATATTCTTTTTTCAACGCTCCTGGTATCCCCACTCGTTGGTCGTACATCAAAATTCTATCACAGATGAAAATAAAATTTTTCACCATCAATCTTTTTGTCCTATTGGTCGTTAATTTGTTTCTTTTCTTCTGCGCTCTATTTATCTATTTTTGCTTTGTTTCTAATCTCCTCAATTGTCACCGGTAACTCTCGTTTGGTGTTACAAAGCACGCTTTTTATTTCGGTTTCTAATCTTAGGGTCGCTATCACAGTTTCCTCAAATGGTTCACATGGTTTGGGGATTAACCTGGATAACCCATCAGCATGCCCTAACTTCTTTGACAGTAGGGACTCCATCTTGTTCCCCATCTCTGTAGTCGAATCACTGTACGTGTAGGAATCTCTTTTTTTTGAACCAAAAATAGACAGTAACGGTCTGTGGTCCATTTGGAGCGTAAAGCTTCTTCCATGAATGAATCTATGGAACTTTTTTACAGAAAAAATAGTCCCTAAAGCCTCAATTTCGATTTGGCTGTACCCTTTTCAAGTTCTCGACGCGTGCGCAATCGCTTTTACTTCGCTTTTGTTCTTGTTTTTTTTGTTTTGTTTTGTTTTTGTTTAATATTACGGCTCATAAACTCAAATTGCAACGACAATATCTTTCTTTGGATCGTAATGCGACAGACTCAAGTCTGACGTTAATATTTTTTCATTTCCTCAAAAGCACTCTGATATTTGGTACTCCAGTTCCATTTTGAATCTTTTTTCAATAATTTATTAAGAGGAGCTCTTAAAATGTGCATATTTGGGATAAAATCGCCGTAGTAGTTTACTAATCCCAGGAATACTTGTAGAGCTGACACATTTCTTGAGGAAGACATGTTCTTTATAGCACTTGACCTCGATGAGTTTGGCTTTCTGCCTTTTGCATCTATCATCTGTCCCAAATACTTTTTAGATTAAAAAAATTCACATTTATCTAAATTAAGTTTCAAGCCATGCTTTATTTTTCAGAAAATTTGTCAGCATATTGTTCTTGGCTTTCACTTTCAATTAAGATGTCATCCTGCTATACTATTACGTAGTCAACACCATTCAATAGCGTATCCATGATTTGCCGGGTGCGATTTTTATTCCGAGTTTTAGCCTGTTGAATCTATGCAGACTTTTAAGCATATTTATCGTTAAATGCTGCCCCCAGTTAAGACCAAAAAGCGAAAGGCAAAAAGCGAAAGAGTCTAGAGAACCAATGGGCGGCTCTTAACTAAAAGAGGCCAAAAGCAAAAAGAGGCTGACCGTCCCAGGCGCCTTGTTTTAATAGCTGCAAGGGGGGCATAACGGTCTAACTTCAAAATAAGCCAATGGCATTTGAGCAGCTACTAACTGCCGAATTTACAAATTCCAACACTTACTTTTGTATGGGCCTCACCTGCACAGAAATTAAGACAGAAATCTGAATTAGTTTTTCTATTTTTATAACAAGTGGTAGTATATTGCCACAACAAAAATGTTCATCTCGTTTTGAACGAACTCCGACCAGTGACCATACGTATACCCTTGTCCAAAGTTATGCTCAGTAAAGGATTACTAAAATTCATATTCAAATTATGGAATACTAATGTCGGACGTAAGCCCTCTGCACGCAAACCACTTGCTAGTGAAACGAATTCAGTCTTCATTGGATGATTCACAACAGTAACCTTGTAACTGGCTGAACTTATCTCATTGGAGTAAATATCAACAATGATGCGTAAACCTTCCACAGGTAATGCTCATTGTTTGCTTGTTTGTTTGTTTCGGTTTTATGGCATATCAACCTTTGCCGGTTATTTAATGCCAAATCCACTTTTATATGAATAAACAGTTCAATTTCAAACAATTCAGTTTAGCATAAGTACACAGCTTAATTGTCAAAAACATTTCTATTTCAAACTATTCGTTTGAGTCTAACAGTTCTAATTCAAACAATTCAGTTTAGTCTAAGTATAGATTTTGTTTACACATAGTTAAATGTCGAAACAGTTCTATTTCAAACAATTCCTTTTAGCGTAAGTAGAGTTTCAATGTCAGAAACAGTTCGATTTCAAACAATTCAGTTTAGCATACAAAAACAGTTCCTTTCCAAATAATTCAGTTTAGTATAAGTACATTGTTTAAATGTCAAAACAGTTCTATTTAAAGCAATTAGTTTAGCATAAGTACACTGTTAAGTTCTATTTGATGCATAGATAGGACTCTATCAGGTGCTACCACTCTGGGCCAGAGTGGACCTGGGAGCGATGGCAATGAAGGGGTACTCCGCATTTCCCAAAGCTCCAGCATTACTGGAACCTTACTATCAGATTGTTTTAGTGTCATATCAAGAACACTTGTTGAGTGGGCTTCCCCTCTGCAGAGAAGCAATCTGTGTATTCTACAGCCCCGCCGACTGGACCAGGTAATTCACATGGTGAAATGGTTATCGTCGGAGGAAATCGGCATGGTGAATCGGGTTCAAGTACTGGATAAGGTTGTCTACATTTCACTAATACTTGTGGGAAAGGTATGCATCCAACTATTATCCTTCCACCTATAGCAACCGGTCTACTAGAAAGAAAATTCAGAATTTAAACTTGTTTAAAAATTGACCTCGGCAGTGTTAGGGTTAGGGTTAGGTAACCTCGTATTACATCCTACTCATGCAGAGGGGTTGGTTGATACTTTGTATATATTGTGAAAATTTTTTGAAGGACTTGTTCTCTGAGAGAAGAGCAACGGTTTGCTATTCTAATTACAGAGTAACGGATAACACATCGTAGGGTGTAGGTCGTCCCGAAGATGGCTCGTGCAAAAAGTTTATTTTAAATTGCCTGGAAGAGAAACTGGTAGTTTCTGAGAAATGCAGATTTTTAAATAGAAACTCACTTTTATGGTCAAGCTAAGTGATGAGTATTTCTCTGAAACGAGCAGACTAGAAGTTGTCCATTTGTTGATTAGCTATCTCGCGGAAAAATAAACCGAAATAATTCAAGTCTAAAGGACCTGTAGATTCCGAACAGAAAGAAGAAACTTCGAAAGAAAAAAAGAAAGAATGAAAGAAAAGAGTAAAAAAAAATTTTCGCCTAAACTACAAACTTTCCCTACAAACAAGAAAGAGAAAAAAAAAAAAGAAAGAGAAAAGAAAAGAGTAAAGAAACTGTTGCGGAGGCCAAATAAATATACCGGTCCCCGCAAACTTTTGAAATATAAGTGATTGACAACGAACTAGGCAAGAATGACAAAACAAGGGTTTTCTTCGAAAGGCCAATTTTTATTATGGCGAATCGTAAATCGAAAAAGCGTATGGCGAACAATCGCCGCGGCCGGATGGTGATCGTTGGAACAGGATCTAGTCGTTGGAGCAGGTCTGGACAACTGGTACAAGACTGGTATTCGTTGGATAGGTGGTCGCTGGTTTAGGACTGGTATCTGCTGGTGCAGGAAGGTGTTCGCTGGTCCAGAACAGGTAGTTGCTGGTGTCTGCTGGTGCAGGAAAGTGGTCGCTGGTTCAGGGCTGTTAATTGCTGGTGTCTGCTGGTGCAGGAAAGTGGTCCCTGGTTCAGGACTGTTAGTTGCTGGTATCTGCTGGTGCAGGAAAGTGGTCACTGGTTCAGGACTGGTAGTCGCTGGAATCTACTGGTGCAGGAAAGTGGTCACTGGTTCAGGACTGGTAGTCGCTGGTGCAGAACTGGCGGCTGCTGGTATCTGCTGGTGCAGGAAAGTGGACGCTAGTGTCCGCTTGGTGTCCGCTGGTGTAGGAAGGCGGTCGCTGGTGCAGAACTGGTTTCTGCTGGTATCTGCTGGTGCAGGACAGTGGCCGCTGATGTCTGCTGGTGCAGGTGCTGGTGTCTGCTGGTGCAGGAAAGTGGCCGCTGGTGTCTGCTGGTGCAGAACTGGTTGTTGCTGGTGCAGAACTGGTAGCTGCTTCTGCAGGGAAGTGGCCGCCGGTGCAGGAGTGGTAGTTGCCGCTGCAGTGAAGTGGTCGCCGGTGCAGGAGTGGTAGTTGCCGCTGCAGTGAAGTGGTCGCAGGTGCAAGAGGGTAGCTGCCGGTGCCGTCACAAAGAGTATTAGACTTTCTGAATTAGACCTGAAAAGGGCTGTTAGATTGAGAGGCTAGTACTTGTGTCTGCTGCATTGTGCCGCCTCAGGAGGTGTTTGGTAAGACTTTCTGAGAAAGTCCTGAATAGGGCTTTTTAGCTGATAGGCTGGCAATCTTCCTGCGTCGTCTGCTGCTGGAATCTGAACGTCTGCTTCAGTGGAAACCTTGAGCAGTTCTCATAGGCAGCTGCTGCTGATTTAGGCTTCAGTCGTAAAACGACCAAGGAGAAATCTGGCTTTCTCCCACACCTGCGGCTGACCCCACCCCAGCCCAACTGATTCGACCAGGTTTGATACGGCTGCTTATATAGCTACCCTGTGTCACTACGCTATGGGGTCTATGTTGAATGACTTTGTTTATTATTACTATATTATAGAGAGAAACTTCATTCTAATTCGACCATGTGTTTTTAAATACTACCTATTTTGTCCATTAGTTGAAGGCTGTCCTTAGAAAAACAGGCTGAATTTAATATTTAAAGAAAACGTTCTGTGCGAAGCAATGTAGTCCCTTAATGTAAAATTCCTAAATACTATTGGCTGACGACGTCAGTGACTCATAATTTTTTTAGGAATGGGGTTTGTTTGTTTTGTTTTCGTTTAGGTTATGAGTAGTCGGTCGACTATGATAAAACGAAAGAAAAAAGAATAAGACATTGCCAACTAAACTACAAACTCTCCTTACAGACAAAAACAAAAGAAAAAGGAGAGAGAGAGAAAAAAAAGGAAGAAAAGGGGGAGCCGGTTTCAGCCGCTTACAGGGAAGTAAGATACATGTAATTTTAGATGCTATTATTAATGTTACCTTTGTTTTATGTTTTGTTAATGAATGTAAGAGATATGTAATGTTTTTAATGTTGCTTTTGTTTTATATTTTGTTAATGAATTACTTCCTACATAAGGATTGATATGCAGCCCACTAGCTGTAGTCTGTTTTTGTCCACTTTATGGAATAAACCATTTGTAACTTGTGTAATTAGTGTATCGTTTGTTTTTAGCTCCGACATATTTGTTTTTAGCATTGGGATCTTTACGTCCTGTTGTTTTTATTTTTATTTTGTTAATTTGTTTTAAAGTTGGTTTTTGTTAACGACCTCCAAAATTTTGACAATATTGGAAGGGGGTTAAGGAAGTCATGTAGGGAATGAATAAAAAAAAAGTTAAATTGAATTAAAAAAGAAAACTAATAAAATATGCAGAAACTCCCAGTGGTCCCTGACAGGAAAAAGGGACGACGCATGGGTAAAGAAAAAGGGACCTCTGGACAAGAAGAGCAGGCTCATTCTCTTTCAGGCAGTGGCCGGTGAATTGACAATACCTTTCTGACTGGTGGCAGGCGCCATGCATACGTCTTTGGTTGGTCTTTTCACTAGTAGTAGCCCTCTCGGTTAACAGTATGCCGAAATATTAAAGGCTACGAAATGGAACTACGAACTAAAAATATCGGACTTGGACAAACACCACAAAAGTGACTAATACGATATTTAAAACTTTAAAAACAAAAAATGAGGACAAGCATATACCAAGAAACGATTAACGTATTTTTAGACACCTTAACTGGGGGATTCAACCATTTCAATTGTATTCAGGGAAAACTCCCTCACCCATGAAATGGTTGTTGAACCCAGGAAATAAAGGAAAAATATAAAAGAAACGTCTTCGTCTCCTATCTGTTGCTGTCTTCTTTCGTATAATTCTTTTTGGGTCTTTCTTGTTTAAGGAGTTACACCAACTAGCTAACGTGGGGTAAAATAAAATAACCTCATAATGGAGTCAGATATCAAACGGCAATACAGCTTTGCACTTGACCTACACCTGACCCCACAGTCACTCATTAAACTTAGTTTGACACGAGACTAGATGTATGAGGTATCTCATAAAAATCGAACTAGTTATGGTTTTCTAGCCCAGGTTGTTAATCGTAATCATAACACTCGATGTTTAACCTTGGAAGGTTTTAAAAAAACTTCGTAAACTGTGTGCCAAGCGTGTTAAACTGCGGGAAGATACGTGGAAGAGCACATTTCAAGGACATTACCTTCTTCGTTGCATCTCTTTCATGTCAATCAAATAAAAATCATTCTACAAAAAAGCGAGAAAAAAATTCTGATATTCTTTAGAAAAGAAAAATATAATTTTACTTCAAATTTTAAAATAAATATTTACAAATAAAATTATTGCGCTCTTTAAAATCACCTGACTAGTTTTTGTTTTGACCACAAATTTTTCTCGTTTTCTAACAAGGCCGTGCTACCGTATGTGAGAAAGTTGGTCGTATTTACCTCCTCCTGTTTGTCATACTAAAGGCTCTCTGGTCGGTCGGCCGACGAGCCTCACAAGCCCAGATTCCAGTTAGCTTTTGTCGAGGGTAGAACAAGCAGCAGCTATATTCTAAAAGCATGAGGGAAGACGGAGCCATGCAGGTAAATCATTAAGTCGTCTTTTTTATTATACTCCCTGTTGCTTTTTTTTAAACTATTGACAATTGATTTGGTAGTTCTCGTTCGTTACGGATGACTGGACGCATAATATCTAGTAACAACGCATTTATGTATCTAGAGGGGAAAATTCAGGTGACAACACTCTTTAATTTAAAAAAAAAACTGTCTGTGTGTATGTATAACGACAGAGTCAGGGCCGGAAGAAAAGAAATAAGACGTCACTACACCACAAACACATGTAATAATGTTAAACAAAAGAGAAATAAAAAAGGTACAGATCTCCAGGTATAGACTTAACACTATATTCCCGGCCAGTGATACACTGATAAAATATATTTATTAGGCAGGTTTCCCGCTGATCTAGAGTATGATTGATATGTTTTACGAAATCAATAAACAATTTCCCAGCCGCTGAATTACATCACTTGTTTTATCGTATTTTAAAGAGAGCTGTAGTCTTCTCTTTTCAGTATCCAAATACCACGCTTTCATTTTGCTTCGACTGAATACCTAAGAAAAGAAAAAAAAATGCACGGATCATTATACTGAATTGATAAAAACAGTATTAAACTTATAAACAGTCAAATGATCTTAGTATTCTTGGGGAAAAGGTGATGGAAAAAATCATGATAATTTTATCGTTCTTAATTTTATGAAGAAATAAATCAATAAGCAGGAATATGTGGGTATTATATATATATATATATATATATATATATATATATATATATATATATATACACACGCAGGTAATCTAAATTTTAGCTGCCGGCTTGTTTTCCTTTAATTGGTGTAATCAACGACCGTGTTGTGGAAGATACGCAATGGTTTGTTTAATATCTTCTTGTCTAATAACTCGTTATATCTGTCATTTTAAGTCATAAGTTTAGTTACTAGCCAAATTTGGCTACTGACCTATCTTTTTTATACTTAAGTCTTGATAAGGTAGTTTAGTTTCCGATGTGTTTTGCTTTACCTTTTACTTTCTTTCTCTCTCTATTTATTTTACTATTTCTATTATTGACAATCCTCTCTTTTGTTATATTATTTATCTTGAGTCTTTTACGCTGTTTCTGTCGTCGTTTCACAGTCTGTTCTTAGTCCTCTCCTCTCTATGCACTAACCCTGCCTACTATTTCGTTTGACATACTAGGAAGCTGAACGTCAATTTAATTAATGATTTCCGATTGGGTTTTGGGTCTAGCGAGAACGTCCCATGCCTTTTGATTCAGTTTGTTGTGTCTTGCGTGTAAATTAAAAAAATTAGATAAATAAAATAAAATCCTCTGGTTACTTTCGGGTTTTACACGGATAAGCCTCCCCTAAACAAGAAAAATCATAATGCGCCAAGACGGTTTTGTGCAGGTTAATTTCCTTTCTTTCGGTTTCTCTCTCATACAAACAACCGTTTTCTTTCTACTTTTGCTTTAACTCGAAAGCATAACTCATTAACTTGAACTGAAAATGAACCAAATAAATTTATCACAAGGCTATGATGAATGAGACATCTTGTGCCGATCGAACTCTCTACATTAAGTGAGCAATGATCTTCGGTGACACAGGTTTGCTCTGACGCTCTATTCTACAAGTATCTTAACGTAACTTAGCTTGTAAAGGCCCTAAAGTAAGTTAAGGGTACAAGGCCAAAACAGGGATTGGGAGATTGGCGCAATTTTTTCAAGTGGGCGGTGACCTTTGACTTGAAAAACCAGCATTCGAAATACAGGTCTTTAACTCTGTCTACACATTACGAGCGCCGATAAAGATTGGGCCGGTCAATTTTATAGGCTGACTCTAGTAGTAAGACTCTCTTATGTTTTGTTTTGAAATGTCAGGAGTCGAACATGTTTTTATTGTTATTGTTTTCTTTTGTTTTTGGTCAGTGCCATGATGAACTTTTTGACAGACATTATGAAAGAGACGTTCTTAGTAGAGTAATGAAAATCGACAAAATAAATAAAATCAGTTATTTTGAAAGTGAAACCACAGGGAGACTTTAAATAACGGAGTTTCCGACAATATAAACCTAAAATGATAATGATAATAAAAATCTTCCCAACCTTTTTTTTATGCTGTTAACTAAATATATATGTATATCCAGTCAGTCGATAGATTTCAAGTTCGAATGGAGATTACGTTTAGAAACTTTATGCAGTAGATTTATAAGAGTCATGTGCACACCGCATATATTTCATGTGCGTTTTGTATTATAACAACCTCCTCGGAAAACATTTCTGGATTGAATAAGAGCTGGATTAAAAAAAAAAACTAAATTCATTGCCAGAGAATTATTTTCTTTTGTTAAAGTCTGATTTTTTTCTTTGAATTTAGCATTAGAGAAATGTTGGACTTTTCAGTTGCCAGCTTAGCTCGATAATGTACTACTATCCTACCACGGAAAAACAACACTACATTGGATAAGATGAATAAATTAGAGACGTAACTAGTACGAGGTCAATATCATTAGAATTCTGCTTACAATCACAACAAATTTCTGTTTATTGTTCAAGAATAGGAATCGATCTCTGATAATCTATCAACTTGTGTGGCAAATAACCTACATTGAAATTACTGAATTCAATAATTTAAATTTAAGTAGGTTACGTTTTCTGTACAATTTTATTTATACAACAAGCGCATAGCGAGTATTTATTCGTACGAAACATTTTTTAAGAAGAATGACCACTAACCCTCATCCAAAGCTGGTGTCTATTGTATTTTCTGCGGAAAAAACTGACTTTTTAATGGACATAAAAATGATATGAGATTCATTTATTTTTTTTTTTATAAAAGTGTTTACCTTGAACCAGATCTATGAGATTCTTGAAAATTGTAAGCAATCTTAATTTAGATATAAAGTAGGTTATATTTTCCGTGAATAAACAAGGATTTTCTCATGATCACTATAAACCCCAATTGATTTGTGTCAAAAATATTATTTTGACAGTTTTCTCATGTTTATTTCCTTTATATATTTAGACGGGCATTTTCAAGAAAAAATGTAAAGGTGATTCTTCTGTCCATGTAAATGTGCAAGTGTTTGGTTTGGTTTATTCAATGACATATCAACCCCATTTGGGTTATTTAATACCGAGATTTGATTCATTTGTAAATGCCTGATTGTAATCATAGCTATTTATATTTTCAACATTCATTGCAATCTATTTTAAATCGCACTTTTTCTTTGTCTATAATTATTATTTGTTTGCACACTGTTATAATTTCAAGCATTCCTAAGACTAATAATTTTAAACGCATAGATGGGATCTTAATAGGTACTACCACTCCAGGTTAAAGTGGACATGAGAGCAATGGTAATAAATGGGTATTCAACATTCCACAATGCCAAAACTAGAGCTTCACCATCTGATGCAGTTTAATGTTATACCAGGACTCTAAATGGTTTCAAGTATTGCTATCTAACACTAATAATTCTATTCAACATTATTCATTCGTTTGAACACACTTAAATAGTTTCAAGTATGATTAGATAATTTCATTTGATCTATAGATGAACAGGTACTACCACTTCAAGTCAGAGTGAACCAAGAAGTAATGGCATTGAAGGGGTATACCACATCCCCGAAAGCTCCCGGACTGAAGCGTCTCCATCAGATGGCTTAGTATCATCTCTAGTACACTCGTACTACACGGTCTTATCGAATACGATCTAGTTGACCTATAGATGGGATCCAAATTAGTCTAAACTGTAGAACGTGTCGTTAGGCAAGGAATGTAATCCCTAAATTAGGATTTCATCCCTTGCCAGCCGATGAGTTCTGCTATTGGCGTTAGGGGATAAAAAAGGTCATTACTTTCCGTGTCTTCCAAACAGTACAACTATTGGCCACTTGGTAGTGTGGGCGCAGCAAAGTTACATCCTCTCCGACCCCGACAATATATTAGCACACACGTATGTACTTTATCTCTTGTTCAAGCAACGGAGATGTCAATTTCCTCTTACCACGTGCACCATGCCTTGATGTAATTCTTCATATAACAACTTCACTTTCTCGTACACTAAAGACTTTTTAACCAAAGGATATTCCTTCATACAACACTTTATAAGCTCTTTCTTGTATTTCATGTCATTCTAGGATTCACTAAGTTTGCTCCTTGTATTGTTCTGTGGAGGGAAATATTAAACCATAATACATTTCCTCAGCTACAAGTGTCCGAGTTGTTATTCTTCACTCAAATAATATTAGCAGTGAGTTATAGTACTCAAACACGACTAACATACCAAGTCAGTAACTTTTTTAGCCCCTTCTCTTCCTTTGGTAACTTTTTTTACCTTTTCGGTTTCTTTGGTAACTTTAAAAAAATATCTGTTTCAGGTGTACTTTATAACAATCTCTTGGTGTCTGTTCTGATTTTTACCCTCAATTTTTTTTGTCATACATCGAATGCATGTAATCCATCTTCTGAGATGTCGATCGTTTTTTAAATTGTTTTTAGTCTGTTCCTGAGCTTTGCTTTAGCAGTAGCTATAGGAGCAGTGAACCCGTTGGGCTTGCATCGTAATGGCGGTCCATGATTATAATTATACTTCTGTTTAGGAAGGAACGAAGGGTTCTAATTAGTGTCGAATTGTTATCATCCTTATAACCGAGCATTCGAATGATTTTTTAAAAATGTTGTGCAGCGCGAAGGCTGACCCTACTGAACTATCATTCAGTTGCAAATGGAATTGGAAATTGCTTTATTCTCATAGAGCATTTAAAGTGGATTTCTCTAATAAAAACCTTGCGTTTTACTGGGTTATGCTTACACACACACACACACACATTATTATATATATAGCGTTCTCAGTGTTCAAAATAGTTATATTATTTAAATATTAATTTCGTGTGTGTGTTTGCGTGTATGAATCAGAACTTTAGTAATATATAGATTACATTTAGTTTTTATTTCTGTTTGAAAAGGATAATTAGAACTTTGGTAACAAAATTCACATTAATACCGATTTACTGTTCTACTCGTGTTGTCATGTGTGTAGATTTTCGTGCCCAAATGGCAAAAGATTGTCTTGAACGAGTAAATAGTAAATTTCCTTATTTTAAACAAATCTTCAATTGTGAAATTAACCCAAAAAGGAATAGAGACCGAAACTTCAAAAATGTCAATAATCTCAAAGAGACTCAATTACTGTAAAAAGCGAGGCACAAAAATGTTAATGATACAATGAAAAACGACAAGACTCTGAAAATGGATAAAATACATCTGAAACATATCATCGTGACTTGGATGATTGCTTTTGGAAAAAGACAGTTCCTCTCTCAAGAACAAGAAAAAATAGCTAAGTGAGTTGAAATTCGTTCTCTTGCGAGTACTTATCACAACTGCAATAGAAGGTAGAGGGTTAGTAGTACACCCTGATATCTGCGGCAAAATCAGGACGTTTTAATTTAAAAAACAAAGAAAATCGTTGGTAGTAGTAGCAGTATATAGTTTAGATTTAATTCAAAACCATCTTGTGAAGATCAAACTCATTACTCAATAGTAATTGATCTGCGGCACTAGATTGCTAATCATGCACAGCAGTAATTTACTATGCTTAGCTTTGTTGTGGTACAAGGCCGGTGAGAATCGAACAACGGTTAGCAAAATCCAGCTTGCTAACAATTTTACTACGTACTGTGCCCCTAACCATGCACAGTATTTTGTACTACTGCTAATGTATAAAATAAATACATTATTGTATTTTCGCTGATCCGATGGTGACACTGATTTCTTTAACATAGTTGCTGGAGTCTTGTAAAGAGATACATTAACACTATTCATAATCTGGCTTGTATACATACTACGGACGTTAATAAATCTTATGAAAGAAAATGGTTTCACACTAAAAAAGACAAGCTGCTCTCAGTATCTTGCAGAAACTATTACTGATGCAGACTACACAGATAATCTAACGCTTCTTACAAATACATCTACGTGAATCTCTACTGCATAACCTTGAGCAGACAGCTAGAGGCATCGGTCTTTATGTGAACTCTGATAAAACAGAGGACATGTGTTTTAACCAAGATGGTGCATTCTCTTCATTAAATGGCAAATCACTGAAATTAATAGACCAGTTCATATACCTCGGTAGCAATATCTCATCAACTGAAAGCGATGTCAACATACACATACGAAAGGCATGAAATGCTATAGACAAGTTATTGACAATATGGCCATCTGATCTCTGATACAATAAAACAGGAACTCTTCCAATTTGCAGCCGTGTCAGTACTACTGTTGGGTGGCATCACTTTGACTTTAATGAAACGTTCGGTGAAAAAGCTATATGGGATCAACACAAGAATGCTGCGTGCTGTTTCGAACAAATTCTGGAAGCAGTACCCCACAAAACAGCCGTATGGCCATTTACCTCCTATCACACAAACCATTAAGATAAGACTAACAAGATATGCTGGGCACTGCTGGAAAAGTAAGGACGAACCCATCAATAACGATTTTCATGGAGACACTAGTGTTGACCAATCAGCAAAACGTCAATTTATCAACTCTGTGCAGACACTGGATGCCGTCTAGAGGACTTACCAAAAGCCTATATGGACGGTGAGAGAGAGAGAGAGAGAGAGCTTAGGGAATCCGTTATGTCAACACGCCTTGAATGATGATGATGATTGAAACATAACTTTAAATCATGGGATAAAAAAGCGATGCAAAATAAAAAATAAAGCCGCTTTAGTATTTAGACAAGCTTTTACTCAACGACATGAGTACAGCGACTTTAAATTAGGAAAGGGACTTGCCGTAGAGTGATGGCTAATCAGTAAGCTAGTTTCTGTAGAGAGACTATCAGGGAAAATAGATCCTCACTGGTTATCCTATTATGAGCTTGTACCAGACTATGTGAAGTTTATCAAATAGATTGCCATAAGAAAGAGATGAACTCGGCTAGAAGAGTTCAAATTCTGAACAATGCTGCTTGCAGTTCACTTCGTGCTAATGTCTTTGGGACAGGCATGAATCTATCTCTCCTTTCCCTTGCTACGAGTAAATAATTGTAAAGACTGGACCCTTTAATCTTGCTTGGCCAACTAGTCTAGGAGAAGGTAAATTCTGAATTCAAACTAGCTGTACCCTACTTAAGAAATGACCTCGTGTCGCATCCTACCTGTGGTGGTGGGGTTGATTTTACATATCAACTCTTGCGTTATTTTATGTAGGAGTCAGTTTCACAATTAATGTACAAAAATCTATCTTCCCAATCATTTTAAATTGGTAAACACTATACTTGGTTGCAATTTCAATGTTTTAAGAGTGAATGTACCAATGTTGTATCAAACTGATATATTTGTTCCATACATGGAAGCCTAATAGGTATTTAGTAGAGTGGAACTGAAAATAAATAACCAAAAAGAGATGACTCCACATTCTCCAGAGATCTGTAGTTGGAATGTCATACCAAAGACATGGACGGCTTGAGAAAATGCACACTGTACATTAAGTTTGAAACACATGCAATATTTTTTCGTTGACATCCTCTGTGTACAAAACATGTTTCAATTCTGCAATAAATCCAGTCATTCTTGCATCCGAAAAATAATTTCTCCTGCTTGTTCAAACAATGTATAATCTGCTTCAACTTTTGATTATTGCGTGTTTACTATGCTTTAACAAGGCTGATAACTTGAAGATATCTATATGAATACTCGCTTCCAGACACGGCTCACTATTCAGTTTATTAAACAAGAGATGTCACGCTGCATTCCTGTGGTATTTGTTTATTTATTTACTTATTCACGTATTTTCTGTTGTCTCCACAATAAATTGTCTTGATAAACAAAATGTCACCTACTTGTGCCTTGTAGAGTTATTTTATTTATTTATAGTATAGAAGTCAGCTATATCACTGTCTCTTGTATATAACTTGGACTTGTCCAAATTCATAAAATGCCACTCGTTTTAGGCAATGTAAGTCGGTAATTATCCACACCTCCGTCTATATTTTTAATTTAATGGCCGGTTGCTATAGTCCCACTAGATTAGTCTGGGTATATGTGTTTATTTTCAGTTTCTTGAAATGTATTCTTTCAGCACAGAAAAATGGTAACTGATACAAGTACGCTTTTTGTTGTAAATGTTCATGAATTCAAACGTTTTTATCACTTACTTTACATTGAATAAAATCTAATTTGAAAAATTTTAAACTATTCTAAGATTTTGGTTCGGTTTTATGGCACATCAACCATTGTAGGTTATCAATTTCTATACATATAAACAGTTCTATTTCAAACAATTCAGTTTAGTATAAGTATAGTTTTTTGTTTACACGCAGTTAAATGTCAGGGCAGACTTATTTCAAGCAATTCAGTTTAGCATAAGTACACAGTTTAGTTCTATTTGACTCATAGATAGGACCCTATCAGATGCTACCACTCTTCGCCAGAGTGGACCAGGGAGCGATGAAGGGGTACTTCGCATTCCCCAAAGCTCCAGCATTAACAGGCACCTCACCAGTAGATTGTTTTGTATCATATCTAGGATACTCGTTGGTGGGGGCTTCCCCTCAGCAGAGAAGCAGTCGGTATATTCAACTATCCCAGCTGATTGGGTCAACAATTCTAAGGACTAGCACTGAATCATGGTAGTCTGCATTGCAGAAAGCATGTTTGTTTGGTTTTTTGTGGGGTGAGATTCTTTCAGTCCATTTTTGACATCTTTTAAACTAAGATTCACCCAATTTCCTGATCTATATCCTGCTAAAACAATTTTACTTTAGAAGAAAACGTTTATTTGGAAAATGTCTCAAATTTAAATCCATTCCTTCTTCGTTTATCGATTTATTTGTAAGTAACGCTTTAGAGTTTATTTAGTGGCTAGGTTTGGTTTATTTGTTTAACAATATATCAATTCCTTAAGGGTTATTTGATGATGAAATTTGATCCATTTACATTACAACCATATTTTCAATGTTCCATGACATTTTTTTAAAATCGCACCTTTTCTATTTTTCTATAATCATTTGTTTGCATCTCAGTATTATGATATCAATTATTCCTATTTAATTCAAATAATTTGCACGTAGTTATATGGTTTCAAGTAACCAATAATTCTTTCCAAACAAATTTTTGTCGTGATGATCAGTCTACGTCACTCCATAAAAGTAAAAAGTAAAGTTGGCGACCGTAGTCGGCTCCCTTTTCAATAGCTGCTACACCGAGGTGTAGAAGAGGGCGCTACTCTTTTCCCAAGACTACTCCACTTTACACTTGATACGTACCTTATATTAGTGATAAGCAAGGAGGTATCAAGTACCATTTTTAAAGTCTTTGGTATGACGCGACCTGGGATTGAACCCAGGTCTCCTGGACCATTGACGAACACTCTTCCCGCTAAGCCAATGAACCGGTTCACTCCATAAAAATGGCCCCTAAAGAAATGGTGTTGCGAGACTGATGCATATATCGATCCCGCAAACTTGTAGAAATAAGTGAAGTTACACAGGAAAATCAAAGATGACAAAGGCAAATGAGTAAATTTAAAAACCAAGGTTTATTTTAGCAATAAGTACAAGAAAAGAAATTTGAGTGAAGTTCCTGTTTATGTCGAAAGTATAAACTCGACTAACAGTTTTTGGCGACACCAAATCTAGATGATCTTCAACAGGTTGTTGATGCAGCTATATGGCCAGGTAGTCTGCAGACGGCCGGAGAGTTGGACGTGTCGGATTGCAGAAGCAGGCAAATCGATGTCCTGGTGTTTGATTCGTCAATTAACCGGGGTTTAGTCGATGTTAGCTTCCAACGTGTTGTTGGTGTGTCGTTGGTCCGAATAGAGTCGTTCGCTCGTTACTGTTGTTGTGAGGCTAGCATTTCATAATGATATGGCAAGAGTTGCTAGGTGTCGCTGCTCTGCTAGTGAAGTCAATAGTAGTCCGAGTGGTGTCGTCCGTTCGTAGACTATTATGTTACTCCAGGTGTTCGTTGCATCTGTGTGACCGAGTGGAAAAGCTGCTAATAAGGCATCGTTATCGGTGTGATCTTGATGTAGTTGACTATCCTAAAAGAGCAGTAGTGGGGAAATAGGACTCGTGCCCTTAAAGGGGCAATAGTATTAAGAAAAGACTCATGTCCTTTAAAGGACAGTTAAAAAAAGGGGGGCTGGACTGTAGCGCTCACTGCCCGTGGCTGAAAAAAGTAGGTGATGGCGTCTGGACGTCTGGAAGAAAGGCAGGAAGCAGGAAATGCTGGAAGAGTCTTACTCTGATCCTCTTCGCCCGACGCCGAGCAGACCAACTTCTGTCTGATTTTTTTTTTTTTTTTTTTTTTTTTTTTGCTTTTTAATCTAAGACGGTGTTACAACAGCACAACGTTTTCTTTTGTTAAACTTCCGGTTTCTAAGAAAGTAGGAGTAGCTTCAGGCTTTGGTCACTCCGAAATGAAAGGACCATAACGCCGAAGTAAAGTAGTTCCCATTTTGCTTTTCATAGAAAAGAAAATACTAGGTTTATGAATTGGTATATTTTCAGCAGAAGTTTTTCTTACAGTTTGAATAGGATGGTAGGGCAACCTAAATTATTTTTTGAGTTTGGACAGTTGTATTTACTATTATTTCCTATGTACCCTTATATAGAGACAATTTAATTTTAACCCATCCTTTTAGAGTCAGACTTTGAGGACAAGACGTTAGGCTCTAGGGATTGTCAAACATGCGAGAAGATACCTCTGCCTATATTTTCTTTGTTTTTCGATATCTTATCACCTTAGTTTGCTTTCTGCTTGCTTACCAACGATGTAAATATTTTTCAGACTTTTGAAAGCACTAGGGCTTGGTTACTAAATTGTTGATTTATTATTTTAACACTTTTTCCTTTCTGTTCGATGAAAACTTTCTTAGTCTTTTAAAGATTTTATTTCCTCAAAAACAAATGTATTTGGTAGTAAATTTAGTAAGTTTGTTTTTTTTGCCTTAATTGTGAAAGAGATTATCTGCCAGTAGTTTGTTACATGTAAAAACATTTTTGTTGGTCCAGTGAGAAAATAAGTAAATACTTTAAAATGAATAATTCAGCAAGATTTATTTTTTAATTTTCTTTATTTTTTCAAAACGTGTTTCTAGTGTTTATAACTTTTTTTAGGGAGTTATAATGGTTGATGGTGGTGCCTTTTATTTATATTGTGGCGACTGTTTTGATAAATTTGTTGTTCTTTTTAATTCCAGGATGTGTCTGAGAATTTTCAGATCGTGTTAATTGTTCGTGAAAATTTTCATCTCTGCAGGTGTTGTTTCTCTTTTTTTCTTCTTTCTCTTTTTACAGTGTGTTTGTGTGTCGGCGTGAGCACCCATGTCCATATATGTGTATATATTGGGGGGGGGTTATTACTTTTCTTCCCTCAAAATAATCTAGTTGATATGCCATAAAGTTAACTAATCTTTCTCCGTGGGTCATTGTGTGGAGGTTGTTCTTTTACTTCTTTTTTCCCTAAGTGCTCTGCGATAGCTGATGTGCCATAAAATTCAACTGACTACTATCGTTTCTCCTTAGGTGTGTGTTTAATGTGGATTTGAATTTTTCACGACGGTAGTATTCCTAAGCAAACTTTGGAATCACATCCATTCACTTGAAGGGTATCTTTGCAATGTCCCTTATGAGAATCAAATATGCAAGATATAAGAAATCGTGCTTGATTTTAAAAAATCTGCCCAGCCCAAGAAATTATCTAGCAGTAACTGTCAGGCCTGGCAAAGAGGGGGGGGGAAGTATAAAAATAAAGGAGATGAAAAAGTGGGCAGGGTAGCTTACTTTTGTCATCTGAAAGAAAAGTATGTTTATATTTCTTAAAAACAAAACAACTAGTTTCCACAAAGGGATTTATTTCAAGAGAAATAAACTTTACAAAATCCGGCTTTGCATATTTTCCCTGTGCTTGTCGAAAACATTGAATAAGGTAACAAAAATAACATACATTCAAGTAACGACAATATTATAACCAAAAAGAAAAAAGAAGGGTAAAGAGAAATATAACGACTGTTTTGCTCAAAGCAATGTCGTCAACCACCTGCTGTCGGTTTAACTTTTGTTATTGATAAGATACCTTTCTTTGGTATTTTAGGTCAAAGTTCATTTAGAAGCCATTTCTTAGGGTTTATTCTTCTTCCCAGCGTCTCCTTCTTGCGTAGAATCAACCTTGACAACTGTGTTCTAGTTTCCTGTGTAGACTTGTTGAAAACAAAGTTTACTATTTCTTCAAGTGAACTTCGATTAGACCACCGCTTCCTCCCCTAAGATGAATATCTTTTGTTTCAGTTCGAATTTTCTTCAGGTGAGTCTACGGAGGCTTTTAACACATTTTCTGACCCGAGTCAACAGCTTCCTTTGTCGGCAAAAAGTCCAATAATACCGCTTCTAGACCTTAGACTCAACTTTTTTTGAAGGAGACAACATACCAAAACCAAAAATAGCCTGCAGTAGGCTTATTGTTTCAACAAATAACCATAAAAACCGTGTAAGAAAAAGGCCTATTTGCTCGAGCTACCTTACTTAAGAAAAAACTGCCTAAAATCGAAGGGGCATAAACAAGAGCTCGCAAAGCAAAAGGAGCGAGCCAAGCTAGGTCTTCAGCTCGTGCTGAAAAACAAAAAAAGAAGAGAACTCTTGTTGGTCACACTTGTAAGGGCGGTGAGGGGCAGAACTTCAAAACAGCCAATCAGATTCGAACAAACACTAACTGCCAAATTTACTATTTTCAACACCCTTTATTGCAACTGAAAGTGAATGTCATACCATTGAAACTACTATTTGAATGGTAGACTTACAATGAAAAGCATTCGACCACTCTAGGATGAATATAGTTTTTGTGACGGTTACTGTATCTTTGTTCCGAGGTTACATTATTCTGGAAAGACGGGGAGAATCTCCGTCGACAGTACCGTACCACCCAAGCTCTAAATATTCTCCGTAACTAGTTATATTTTATTGATAGCTTTGAAAGC
The DNA here is from genome assembly GCA_963585895.1 of Sepioteuthis lessoniana. Classification (NCBI taxonomy): domain Eukaryota; kingdom Metazoa; phylum Mollusca; class Cephalopoda; order Myopsida; family Loliginidae; genus Sepioteuthis; species Sepioteuthis lessoniana. Next base: position 18,524 of record CAUZXS010001593.1, on the reverse strand, counting down.
CCATATAACTAGCTAAGTATAGAGCTTGCATATAGGTTTAATTTTTCGAGATACGGACGAATGAGGATGTGTCAAGGGTCAAGAGGGCGACGTGATATAAATGAACACGTGAAGAGTTCCGAACCGGACAAACAATATGACGCGTGGTTGTTTTTTTTTTCTTTTCTTTATATATGTATCTTTCTTACATATTTTATTTTAAAGAAAGTACAATTATAACAACAGCAAAACAAATAAAAAAAAAATGCAGAAATGTGGAGGACTAGTCGCTTCCAATAGTGTTTGACTATGTCCTTCCAATAAGACAAAGTTCTCCTTTTTTTCTTTCTGTTTTTTCTTTTTTCAACTCGTCTTAAACTTACACCCGTATCTTCTTGTCCCCTTTACAATTAAAGGGAGGGAACCTCCTTGTTCTTCCCCATATTTGTTTACTTATTTTTTCTTTCTTTCCCTTCTTTTAGCGAAGAACAAGTCTCTCCTCTTCGTCTTTAAAGTGGATATACAATTTTAAACAAATATGTTTTCCGCCGAAACTGGCTGCTAACGAACAACTTCAGAAATGTTTCTTTGGATATTCTTGATACGGACCTTTATTTAGGTTACGTATATCATTTGTAATAAAATTTTTGACTAATCTTTTCCCTTTCCTTTCTTTTGTTATTTTTTCTTATATTCGTTAATTCCTTATTAACGAGTCGCAAAGCACCATTTTTTTTCTTTTACGTTGAGCCTCAGTTTCTTGCCCAACGGAGTTGACGGCTTCTATTAGGCCATTCTGTTACTAGAATTTCACCTTTCACCGGACCACGTGAAAAGGCGACCTTTCTCTTCCTTGGCGAAGCTCGGAACTGACTTTTTGGCTTTCGTTCTTTTGGGCTGTAAAACGTCCTCCCTGCCTCGACCAATCGCATGTCTTTTCCCTATCTGGGTCAAGACCTTTGCCCCTTTTCAGTTGGTCCTCCGCTGTTGCTAGGGCTCGAAAACCCGCCAATCGCCTGCCTTACTTCCGGTCCTCATAGTAGTCCTTGGTTTCCTACATTTTAACCCTACCGTGGCCGCTGGGCCGCCACACTTTATTTAAAGAAACCTTTGCAATCGCTTTAATTAATGAACTTGGAGTGACAGCCAATACATTGGCAGCATTCCCATATTGAAGAAAGGGACCAGAGCTTACTTCCTGAAATAGTTCGATTTTTCTAGTCTTGAACTATCGTAATCATTTTTGTAATATTTCCCTTAGTGTGTTTAATTTACTGGTATCTCCTTTTGGCACGTGTTAGATTTAATTTCGCTTCGCTAACTCAGTTCTTACAAGAAGGTAATTCTATTCACTTCATAGCAATGTCTTTACTTGAATAACTCCCTTTTATTAAAGAATTATCCGTTACTCTGTTTTAGCCTACGCCTTCTTAAGTTCGACTTCCAGCTCCTGCCAACGGTCCAGTCCATTGTTCCATACAGGCGTTTGTCAAACTACATTTTATTCTTTTCAGTTTTACCCTTTCCTAGCAGTTAATAAACTTATTCATAAATTCTAATTTTGCTTCAGAGTTTTAATTGCTGTAAGGTGTTTAGACAACCCACGTATTTCCCTGAAAATGACGTATGTAACCACGGAGATGATACAATAATTCTTGAAACGTGAACGTAAAGGGCGTCTGAAGCTCTTGTGTTGATAAAATGTTGTATAGTAAGAAAAATAAAACGTACCATGTACTTGAAGTTCTTGTTAACACAAAAACCTGTACATTGAAAGCAAACTAAGCCAACGAAACAGAAGGAAAATCTATTTCTTTAATTATAAACAAAAAGCTGTGTCCAGAAATGATATTCCCTCAACCGTAGAAGTCCAATTTTACAACACTTTAAAAATAGAATAATCATCTATATTCTTCCCTGTTGTTGAGGTAAGCCTTTATCTCCCATTGTATTAAAATGTATTATTCTAATGTGTATATATAGTTAATAAATTAAGATCGGTGGACCGGATTTGGCGGACATCGTTTATCGGGACACTTCGGTCGGCCGTTACATGGATCTAGCCGGGTGTGTCCTCTGGCAGTAGGTCAAGGTGCGCCTTGATCGGCATCCTTGAGCCTCAGTACCACCCACAAGGCTCTAACCCTCCTTGGATGGGCTAGGACTATCGACTGGTCCCTGAGCCGCCTCTTTTTGGACGAATGTCGACGGGGTCCGAGGCATTTTTTTAGCCGCTGTGTGTGTCTGAGAAGCGGCCCTGCGTCCAGACTCACCAAAAAAGGCCTAGTGTCACACTCGTCTGGTCAGTGGGACGAACGACAAATACCGACACCGTTTATCGAATACAACCTGACTGCTGTTTTGTGTTTTATTTATTACCACCAAGAAAACTACTTATTTTCTTCTTTAACGAAGTACATGTTATAACAAATTGACGACGAGGACATTCCTTTAAAAGGAATGGACTATTTAGGAATGAGTGTTAAAACCTGGTTTTAACTAAAAAAAATTTACAGTCAACTACGGGTACGACTCGAATTTTTTTTTCACATCATCCAAGTAAGGCAAGCAAAAAATAATTTTGGTTTCTTTTTGACGGAAGTGAATCGACGTAAAGAAATATTTCTTGCGACTTTTGAAAAGCATTATTATGCGCTTGTTTAAAAAAAAAAAAAATTGTGATTGTGACTCGAGTTCGAAACTGAGTCACAAATTTACGAAGAACTGTGTGTTGCTCTTATAATGGAAAAAAAATTGGGATTTGGACTTAGGTTTGAAACTGTGTCGCAAATTTACGAACAAGTGTATTGTACTAAAAAGTTTAATTTATTTTGAAAAAGAGTATTTATTCAAAATTTTGATAGTTTCCATGATTTGGTGGTAAAAGGAAATTGCGTTCTCTATCTGTGTGACTCAGGCAAAAAATTGCCTAATTAAAATTTTTTTTTTTTTTTTTTTTTTTGCTTGGGCCTAGTGTGTAAAAGAAATGATACATTATGGAAGAACTTATACAAGCAGTTCAAGTTCTAACGGACACAAGTTCAATAACAAAGGATTCAACAATGGTTGCAAGAAGAATTAATTGAAATTAAAAAAGAACAATTAGAAATATTAAAAACAAATGTAGGAAATTCTAATTTTTTAGAAGGAATTGCAAATTCAATTTTTGAGTTCAAGTATATCCTAGAAGAAGGAATAACTTTTCCAGCATTTCATCGAAGATTCGAGACAATTTTTTCAAAGCGATGTGCTTCTTGGTCGGATGAAAAGAAAATTTGTTGCTTCAAAAACTTAGCGCTGACGAGAATACGACGTATACAAATTTGATTTTTAACAAAAAAAACAAAAAAAACGAGATTTCGTTTGATAAGACTATAAAAATTTTGTCCGGTATTTTTGCCGAAAGAAAGTTTCATACCAGATACAAGTGTTTGAATTTAAGAAACCAAGAGAACGAGGATTTTGTCAGTTTTGCCGGGAATGTAAACCAACTATGTGAAAGGTTTAATTTGAAGAATTTATCCATTGACATGTTCAAATGTTTGGTTTTTGTTCAGGGATTGACTGCCAGCCGCGATAAAGACATTCGTTCGCGAATATTAGATAAAATGGAGTAGGACCCTGATATAACTTTGCAGAAAACCGCGAAGGTTTATCAACGCATGTTGAATATTAAAAACAACAATTTTGCAATTGAAGGGAAATATATTTCACGTGTTCATACAGTCAGATCTAAATTGAAATCTGCAAATGATATAAAATCATCTCCGTGCTCTGGATGCGGTGGGCTACATTTTAAAAACGACTTGTTTTAAAAATAAGGGTTTTTCATATGGATTTTTGGGCCACAGAAGTACGCACTGCCGAAGGAAAAATTTGGAAAAAAAACTGTACTTTCAAAAATAAAAATATTCAGTGTCGTGGAAAAGAATGTTTAATGACAGAGTAAAAATGATACTGTCAAGAAAAGAGATTGAGAAGAGACTGTGTTACGACCCCCACCCAATGAACCTCTCTCGTGTTTGGTTTCTCTATATTTCTCCTTTCTCCCTCTATCTCACACCCACTCTTCTCTTACAATATGTTTCACTCTGTGAAGAAGAAAACGGAGAGAGCCGGAGTGTCCCGAGTAAGAGCGAAGATGCCCGAAGGAGAACCGGAAGTTTTTGAGCGCCAGCTTTAAAAACTAATTGCGACAAGGTTTCGGTGCGCTATGAATCGGTCGAGATTGGACCGAGTATGTTGGATTATCTTCTGCGTTCGGCCCCCACTTATAGAGAAAGGAATTATTAAGAAAATCATCGCCGAGGAAAAAAAAAAGTTCAGAGGAGACTAGCAGAATTAAAACTAGCTCCAAGACAACAGTGAACTAGTATAGCGATTCCCAGTGAAAGTAGAAGGAGAAAGAATCTTAACCTCTGAAAAAAAATGTAAGACAGTAGTTAATACTTTCTTTTTACCTTCTCTTTCTTTTGTTGGTTTCCACGAAGGTTTTATGATTTTGCGCCTCCTCCTTTAATGTTAAATTGTCACATTTTAATTTTCTTTGGGAAGAATAGAAAATTGACAAAATTATCAGTAATGGAATAAAATAACCTACAAATTAATTCGTTTTGTTGCGTTATGTTAAATCTGTTATTCTTTCCAATGGTGTTCGCGGCTGAGTGACGCCCCTTGAAATTTCTTTTCGTCCAAGCTGATACCACCATAGTGGTTGTTTTCCCCAGCAAGGATTAGGTATGTCACCCTAGCCACCACGAACGGGATGATCGTAACAGAAATATGTAAATGTAAGGGCTTGTGATAATTTTCGCAGTCAAAAAATTTCATAGATTTGTGCATAGAAGGAAATTTGTTTACTGTCAATTTTTGGATCCAAAAAAGGTATCCCTACACATACAGCTAACTGGTCGCAACGTTGGGGAACCATTTTATTAAACTATAACTATGAAATTTTTGCCGTCCCAAAAGTTAGGAAATGCAGTCTTTCAAGACTAATACCAACATTTTCGGTACCGTTGAAGGATACAGTAATAGCTGCTCTAAAGGCAGAAAAAGTAGTAAAAGATATGTTATGGAATACAGTAAAGAAACTGCTGGTGAATTTAGATGAAATTAAACGAAAAGCTGCTAATGATGCTTTCATTAAAAAGATGAAAATGCAAGTGAGGTTAAAGGAAAGAAATAAAAACACAAAAAGTATATCAGCCTTTTCAAAATGTGACGATGTTTTACTAAACGCAGCCTCTGACACTTCAAAAGAAAATTTTGAAGGAGTTTCATTTTGGGCATCCAGGAATTTCGCGAATGAAGAGCTTGATGCGAAGTTATACTTATCGGCCTGGAATGGATGAAGATATTATCGAAAGGGTAGTGAAAACCTGTAGAGGTTGCACACTGGCAGCGAAAGCACCACCGATATGATAAAAAATATGGTCCCAAATGGACATTCCCTGGTCTAGAATACTGTGAGGTGGTATGCTACAGAGAGAGGGAATGGGAGGTCAATTCCCCTACTCTTCTGTGTTTGAATCAACAGGCACTCTATGACCTGCAGTCTGTTGAACAAAGAAAGGAATCCAGGTCACTCGGGTATCGTGACCGGATGGAATAGTGGGTAAAGGAAAAAGACCCTAAACCTCATTTTGGGGCGCCTCAGGCGCTTGGCAATACCCCCCGAAAGGGGGTAAAAGCCTGGGGGAATGGCCCCCTGAGGCCGGAGGAAATCTCCAGTGCCGAGCCACACCCGGCAGAACCGCCCAGAGGTAAGATGGCCTATCGAATGCGACCCAACAACTGGAGAGGAAAGGCCACACAAACCCCCTAAAAGAGCGCCTGCGAAGACCTCTGTTATTTATCGATGAGTCCCACCAACGCACGAATATGGAACAAGGCCGTTTTTAAGGTGGGCCCGGTCGCAGGGTCGAAGCCCACACGCGTCCGGCAAGGCCAAAAATACCTTCGGCCCCGTCGGCATTCCTCTTTTTGGGTCGCCTCAGGCGCCAGGCAATAAACCCAACCCCCTTAAGGGGGTGTAAAAGCCTGGGGGGATGGCCCCCTGAGGCCGGAGGAAATCTCCAGTACCGAGGCGCACCCGGTAGAACCGCCCAGAGGTAAGACGGCCTACCGAATGCAACCCAACAACTGGAGAGGAAAGGCCACACACAAACGCCCTAGAGCGTCCGCGGGGACCTGAACTTTTCGCCGCCGAAGCCTTTTTCATATGAAAGAAAGGCAACACCACTTCTGTCGCGCCACGTAAATAGAAAGTTCTTCTATAAAAAAAAAATGGACGTAGAAAATAAGTACTTCTTTATCCTGGTATCGGCCAGCGAAGATAATTAATTCCATTTTTATAGAATTATTTCTGGCAGAAGTGTTTTGCAAATGTTGATAAATGTTAATTTATCCCTTTCTTAGCTGTAACGGCCGGTTAGAGTCGAAAAAGGGCTTTGTCATTTCCAGCCGTACCCGGATGTAATTTTTCTTGGGCGAACGAGTAATCCGATCTGTTTATGTTTGTAGGCAGGTCGCGGCAATACTCTGAAAGACGTATTACTCTGTAAAAAGAAAAAGTAATAGCATAATTACAAATTTCCTGCTTCGAGTTGTTCAGTGGAGAGGACTAATTAATGTTAACAAAAATGACAACATGAGAGCAACAAAATAGGGAAGTTTTATTCTTAGATAAATCATCTAAGTTGACGATCGTAATTTGATACGGGTCATCCTGCGGTCAAGTAAGGTGGATTACTATAAAACTTTGTAACACAGTTGTATTAGTCTTGATGTGGAGACAAATGAACTGTTCTAAAGTGCTTTTTGAAGATGTTTTGACATTATAGTATTTGTGGAACTAACGCACACGTGCGTTAGTTCCGCAAATTCTTAATGAAGAAAGTGACCGTGTATTTATTTATTTATTTTTTTTTTTTAGCACACCCGGTTGGTCAAAAAAATGTGGTCAAGTGTTTTATTTTTTTAAATTGGGTTTTTCCCAAATTCTTGATTTTTTTTTTTCTAGAACTCATTTATGAACGTTTTTTATGTTAAAAATTTCACCAAAATTGATTTGTTTTTTGCTTGAACTTTCTTTGACGAGGAAATTGCATCATTTCCTATATTCAGTTTGATATTTTTGGGAATTTAGTCGAGCGTATCACTGAAAATGTTAAAATTACACCAGTTTAATTTCGAATTTTTTTCTCGATCCAATGTGTCACTCATACGAATCTCAGAGTACAGTACACAACAAGATTTGCAGAGTCAAAAGAATAAATGCAGGCACATGAGACTGCCAAATTACTCAGTTTTACCTCGTGTAATTACACAACTAAATATTAAAAAAAAAAATGTTAAAACACACACACATCATCCCTCACCCAAAAAATGATTTCTAAGCTAGTTAGCAAAAATCCATAAACCCGATGTTAGACTGAGAAAGCTTACAACAACATTGACACGTTCAGCATGAATAGGAAAGTATACTTCTCTTCACTCATTTCACCCTAAAACGTATCAAGTCACACTAATCTACTTAATATGAACGAAGTGGAGCCACACCATGATGTTTTTGAAAGCTTTCCTGTTTTCTATTTTTTCCATTTAATTATAATCTTGTTTTATGTACGCAGTTTATGTTAAACGTATTATATTTGTTGCGTTCAATTTTTTGAAAAATTATTAGACATTTTATTTTAAGTTTATAGATTGTTGTTACATTACCATTTGCCTCCATCGACAATGCAACTGGACACTCCACACCCGAAGAACCGAACACTCATGTAGGCGCAAAAAATATTTTACAAGATACACTGGGACCTATATATAGTTCCTTTTCGCACTCTTTTCTCTCTCGACAACTTGATTCAAATTCAGAAGGCGGGGGGTTAAATTGTAGCATTTTCTTGATATATTTTATGAACGTTTTTAACCAAAAGAACTAGAATAGCACATTTTGAATAAAAAAAAGGCGGCGAGTTTAATAATTAACAATTACTTAGATTTATAGTATTTTCAGGAAATTCTAGAAGATCATAATTTTGAAGTGAAATTTTCGCAATACAACAATGAAGGAAACCAGTAAATTCAAAAAGAATTACTTATACAAAAATATTGTTTATCACCAAGTTGTAGGGGGTTTCATCAACCTAGTTTCCATACATTTAAGATCCAAACACAGTATGAATAAAAATTTATGCATTCATATACCGCCTTACATCATTAATTTCTTCCAAAAGCCGAGACGTCACCTGGTTTTTGATGGAAATGCCTTAGAATGAGATCAAACACCATAAAACTAGTGCAAATAACTCGCTAAAGGATATGAATAAATAAATATATTAGAAAGGGAAAAAATTGTTAATTTCACGTCCTTTTATTATGACGTAGGTGTCATTGTTGAGTGGCGTAATGTCGGACATAATGATAATTGATGAACTGAAAATTTGCCTCCGACACAGGGAAATACCACGCATAGTATCCTCTGAGCGTGGCACACACTATACCAGCGAAGTATACAGACAATTCTGTAACCAAATGTCCATCACGCAGGAATTCCACTGCCCCTGGCGACCACAAAGCTCGGGGAATATCGAGCAGCAACATCGCACGATGAAGAATGCCCTCTACATGTTGTGCGAAGATAGAAATTGCGAATGGACAGATGTCCTTGAATTCGTCATCTCCTCAATGAACGCCACGATCAACAGTGCTACTGGCGTATCCCCACATTACACAATCACAGGTCAACACCCCAACATTGGTCTGCCTAAATTACAAGGGAGGGATATCACAAACGATAACCCGGGAGCTTATGGTAAGCAAATAAACGCTCTCCTAAGACAAGTGCACCACCACGTCGCCCTAGCTAACAACGAAGCCGACCACAAACTAGAAGCCAGCTTATACCACCTCACATACAAGGACCCAATACAGGTCGGTGACAAGGTTTTGCTCCATCGGCCAAAATCGACTGTGGCCCAATCATCGCACCTACCCTGGGTAGGAAACTTTGAAGTCACAAAAACAAACCACATGATATGTCAGGTAAAAAACGAAAACAGTGACACGGCCTGGATTCACCGGGCATATATCCGCCGTCTGGCACTACGACCAACGCACTTATTTAACATAACACCAACACCTCCACCATGCAACACTCAAAATACCCAGGATCCTTCGCCTCCACTTTCTTCAGAGGCAGAGAATTCAACAAAAACTAACAGACCTGATAATGTAACTCCCCAATGACCCAAAAACGAAACAGAACCAACGCCGATAAGATCAACACGGGGACAAATTCCTGCACGTTTTAGAAACTTTATCATGTATTAGATCCCGCAACGCAAGTACTTACCAATACATACACATTATAAATCGGGATGAGATCTGGGGGAGCTTTGTTATATAGCAAAATTTAGATCTCTCCCGATTTACAATTTCACTCAACAAACATACACATGGCTGGAGAAGAGTAGCATTCAACCGGATGTTAACCAGACGGCTGCCGCCGAAACAATGAATAAAATGTATCTTTGCGCAAGAGGCTCCAGGCGAGAATGCAAAAAAATAATTCACATTAACAAAATACCCTTTTTCAGCCAATCATAAAAATTCCCAGAACTGACTTGATCCAAGGGGTAACTATTTAAGCTAAGCAGCGAAAATCTTCAAAGAAGGCAGACTAGCCTACCAAGGGATGAAGGGAAGAAAACGCTCCGCCATAAGAACTTATCTTGAACTCTGACAGGTTTATGACGTACCACCCGCTGTGAACAACTGCTGACTTAGCCACCCTGTCCACGAATGCTACCACCTACCAAGATCATCTGATACCCATACCACCCTTATACCACCATACCCACCAAGTGAGTTCCTTAACTTATAACATACATGATCGTCCACGAACTCTGGCTTCACACACACATCACGATTTACTCCTTCACTTGATAGTCGTACGCTACCAATTTGTACAGTTTGATTCCTTGCTTTATTGCCTTGTTTTTTCTTTTTTGTTTAATATATTTGTTTAAAAACTTTCAACCTGTGTTTGTCTTTTCCTATACGCTAAATATAACAATATTAGCACAAGCAATTCATATATAGGAACACTGTCTCTTTAAAACAGTATTTCAGTGGGTTTAAATACGCCGAAATACTGTTTTAAAGAGACAGTGTTCGCATATAGAGAGAGAAGAAAGTAAAAAAAGTCCGATAACTGGCTCATTGGTCTAGTGGGTAGAGTGTTCGCCAATAGTCTGGGAGACCAGGGTTCAATCACAGGTCAAGTCATACCATAAATGGTACTTGATACCTCCTTGCTTAAAACTCAGCATTTTAAGGTATGTATCAAGGGTAAAGTGGAGCAATCCAGGGAAAGAAGTAGCGCCTTCCCCTATACCTCAGTGTACTAGCTATCGAAAAGAGAGTCTTCGGGTCACCCTCGACTACAGTCGCCTTTTTTACTTACTTTGTAGGACAAAGAAAACGTGTATATGTGGTTTATATAATAGCAATTGTTCGGCTTGTAGGCAGCTGAAGTTTTTGCATGTTAATTCGGCTGTAACTGCGGATTATGTATTGGGAGGAAGTGAGTGGGTAGAAAGAGATGTCAACATTTGGACTTGGTGTTCCCCCATTCTATCTCTACTGAAATTACAGTGACCCTCTCAAGTTTTCCTTCTATCTATAACTAGCAATCAGTCCAAATTGGTTCTAAAATGAAATGGTGGATGGTGATTGGTTCTTTAATCGATTTAGTCATCATGTGACCTACTCTCAACAAGGTCCATAAATAGTCATAAATATTCAAAACATTGACTTGTAGCGATTCATTTGTGTGTTGTGTGTCCAGATTTAATGGTTCAACACCATATTCAGAATTTGTAACTGACTTGGTGATTTGATTATTTGGAAGGTGTAATTCTTATAAAGTTATGAATTGGTAAAAGATTATTTTCAGTTGTTTTCTTTTTTGTTTAATTGATGAATGTCTTTGAATTTGTATATATATGTAAATATGGGGGAAAAAACACTGGATGGGAACAATGCAAGGACGCTATGTACCATTTTGAACAAATCCTGAAAACAGCTGGAGTAGTGGAACGTGATGCATATGCTATAGGCATGACTCTTTTGTTCAAGAATGGCTTCTAAATCAGGTTTACTTGAGTCTGTTAGGAGTGAAAGATTGTAAAAAGGGTTGGTTTCTCAGATAATCAATGGCTTTCTGGTGTAGCTGATCAAATGATTAACATCATTTTGGAGTAATGTGCAGAGTTGAGCAGTGATTTTAGACTAGTTGGGAAATAATCTACATCAGTAGCTGCTGTGCCAAAAAAAACGGTGCCACTCTTTTTTGTTGGGTGTTTTTCAATTGCTTCTCTCTTGGAAGGGTCGGGTTTGAGTCTTGAAGTGAGTTTGTGACCAAAGTAGATCAGTTCAGTAGCGAGAAAACACCTTTGCTTTGATTTAGCTCAAGACCATGTTGCCTGTTACGATCAAATATGGGTTTGTCTCTGGTAGTGTTCATCTAAATCTGACGATCATACAATTTGAAATACCTCGCTGACAGACAAATGAGAGGATTGTAGTATTGCAGGATGTCTCACGCTGTGTCGTTGTTGCATAACGAACCCTGGGCACATGTGTTGCCATTTCTTATCCTCTTTTTAGTTCTTACAGCAAGCTCTGTCCAGCCATTAGGTTGAGGATATGCTACTGAGCATTGTCTGTACTTCGTGCACCATGTCTTGAGGAACTGCTGAAATAGGTTGAAGAAGAAAAGTGAGCCACCATCACTGCTGAGTTTTGGGGTACTATATGAGTAGAATACTTTGACAAATAGATTTTAATTTTGAAGAGGTGGCATGACCAGGTTTTAAGTGATACAAAATAAGCCAATTGGTAAATCTATCTGCATAGATGAAGTATGCAATGTGACTGATTTAGAATAGGTCCATTACTATCTGTTGGAAGGGTCAATCTAGGCAGGGGGTATTGTGATCGGTCGATGGAATTAACTTGGAATGATGTTTGCACATACCAAGCAATTAGCTCTGAAGTTCATACTGAGCCAATATACTGAATCATGAACATGGGGTTTCATGCTGACCACAGCTTGGTGGACTGAGTGCAAACAGCAGAGATTTGGGCACTACAATTCTCCCATCCATCAGTTGTATGCCCTAATTATTGTTGGGTCGGTAACCTATCTCATTGAAGTCATTGATTTTTGCTTCAGTGAAAGAATATTTGGAGGAAAATCCTTATTCAATTGTGTTTATCAGAATCGTATAACTAGTCATTTCAGCCCAAGGCAAAAATGTTGTCAGGTGACATGACAGCCTCATTGTCCCCATAATCTGTTATTGCTTGAAGGGTTGCTGATTTTACCATGGAATCTATTTGGTCTGAAAGATTGATGTCTTGGGATTAGGGGTGTTTGGAAAATAGGTCAATAAGGGTTTCCACTACAGCAACTATGAGAAATAACATCAGATCTCATGTGCCACTTGTCTGAGCAGTGCTAGATAGTAAAAAATACCTGAGCGATTTCTCTTTAAGCTTAAAAAGGTAAGGATGATCAACCACTAATATTATGTTAGGGAAACCCATGATAAATATGCAGCATTTATTTTATGCCCTTGCTATTGCAGCTGTTTCGTCTTCAATGGGTGCATATTGGCACTCTGCATTGGTGAAAAATCTTCTGCCTGCAAATACGATGTGCCAACCTTCTGGGCAATATATGAGGGTCTTTTTAGTGGGACAAGAAACCTATGCCTTTTTTGCTCCACTCTAGGGCAAGACAGGTTACTCGATTAATGTTAAAAGTTGTAATACCCTTCTTTACAAAGCTAACGATGATCTGTTTGGATTGGTAAAATACATTCACAAAGTGTGAATTTTGTTTGATGAGGTCTCGAAAGGAAGACATTATAGGGCTTAAAGAATATGCCCACACTTCTTGGTTGATTAACCCAAACAAAAATCTTGTATTTGTGATAGGAAAGTTGGTAATTGAATTGGGCAAATTTTTGGAAGGGTTTATTCCTGATAATGTTATTTGAAGGCCTCAAAACTGAAGTATATCTTGGCAAAATTGGAATTTATTTTTGGTAAGGACAATCCCATTTTTTGCCTTAAGTGATAAGTACTCTAATGTGTAGTAGAAACCACCTTTTATACTGAGGTGAAAGAGTAGTGTATCATTGACAACCTTCACTTTGTGGAGAATGTCTTTTATTATTTTGTCGTATGTGTTGCTGGATGTTAAGTATCCCTGGGGCATCCTGAGATACATGAAACAGTCCCACTATGTGTTGATTATAAGTAGCTGAAATTCCTCATCTAGAGGGATTGAGTGGTGACCATCCACAGCATCGAAGATGGTCTTTATGTTGGGGGTACCTGTAATGCTAATTGGGATGGTGAGCTAGTGTAGTGTGTCTTTCATTTGCATTGGGAGTTTAAATGCTGGTATTCTGCTCTTTTAGATTTCTCCTTTTTTAGTCCTACACCAATTAGTAGTAGTACTAGCAGGTCCTGGGGTAAGGATTCCTCTTCTGAAATTGTCCCGAAGAGCCTATCCTTGAAATGGTATGATATTAGAATCTGTCCTTGGGGATTGAAACTTCCTTGAGGTGCATGTGAATTGGGAGAGCTGACAGCTGGAAATTTTCCACAACTGTTGAAAATTGGACTAATTACTTTAGAAAAGTTGATTTTCATGTATTTCTTGACCCAAATTTTGCGCTTTAAAATATTTGCTGTAGGAGGTTACCTAGGAAATTCTTTTAGAGATCCCAATTCACAGAGTATTCAACACCTTTTGTCCTTGATTCCCTCAATTCCAGCCTTTTCAAAAATCTGTGTGGTTGTTTCACAATAACTCAGTTTAGTTTATGTTCATCTTAAGGAATCAAGTTGTTAAAGACTTTTCCTTTGCTTTAAGTTCTCATTTTAGTTATATTTTCAACATCCTTCTTTATCATTCATTGATCTCTGTAAAGCTTCTTTGATATCTCCAAAGTAGACATTCTCTCACTCAATAACTTTTTTGTTTTCTGTTTTTCAGCAGTTTTAGATCCTTTTCTTTAAGTATGTTTGGACAAAAAGAAAAAATAGTTTTTATTAACAGTAATATTAGTTTAATCTGCATATTAACTTCAGTCAGTCCATTTTCATAAATTCCAAATATCTCAAGAACTAACCATTAAGAACTGCAGAAAATTTAGTTAAATATGTTAGTAAGGATGGAAATAGATGAGTTTACAGACAAATATTGGTCCGGAACTTTTTGAGTTATTGAGGTTTATTTGGTTTACATAATAACTTCAGATTGGCTGCATATGTATGCATATCTGTGTGCATGTGTATATATATATATATATATATATATATATATATATATATATATCATTATTATAAAGTCACACTGACAGCACAGATTTCATTGACTCTTTCTCTCTTTATCTCTTCCTATTATCCATCATTTCCAGCAGGTCTTCCAAATTACATCTGGTGTCTGCACAGAGCTGACATGAATAAGTTCTTGCTGGTTGGCCAACACTGGCATGTCCATGTGTCTGGGTCCATAGAAGAATGTAACTTATAAGTTCCTCCTTGCTTCTCCAGTAGAGTACTACATGTCTAGTTCATCTTGGATAGTTTTTGAGATGAAAAGTAAGTAGTCATACAGCTGTTGTTTTGTGGAGTGTTGCTTCCAGGATTTCTTTCAAACAGCACACAGCATTCTTTTATTGTTCCATCTAGCTTTTTCTCTGTGCTTTGTGTCCATGTGGTGCATCCATACAGTGGCATTGATATAAACACAGCTTGGAAGAAATCCTGTTTTATTTTATTGGATAGATCAGATTTCCAAATGATTGATAAGCAATCAATTGCAGTCCACATCTTCCCTTGACATATGTTAACATCACTTTCATTTGATGAGATATGGCTGCCAAGGTATGTGAACTTATCAACTAATTTTAAAGGTCTACCACTTTGAGTGGAGATGGCTTCTTCTCATTTAAAACACATGCACTCTTTTTTATTTGTGTTCATGAATATGCCAATGCCTCCTACTGTTTACTCTAGGCAATGCAGTTGGGATTTTGCTTGAGCAAGAAGCATTATATCATCTGCATAGTCTGAATGTTATAGTTTCTGCAGGATATTGTCTGTGTAGAAGTACAGTAACACTTACTGGCCTAGAGATCCCAACTAATGTCCACTTAGCAGACAATAATCAGGCTGTAACCTCATACAGTTAATTTCCGAAAAATTGATTAAAAAAGATATATTTAAACAATTTTAGGGGAGCATGAAGCGCCAATATATTATGGGGAGGGGAAGGGAAGAAGTCATACTTGACTATGTTTTCTAAGGCGCCCTAGCTAGACACATTTGCTGACCCAGGCACACAATACAATAAGACAACCATACATCGACAAGTGTACAACATTCACCAAAATACCACATTCACTCTGAGAACCTACTTAAAACCCAGGTGAAATGAATAATTTATTTATAATGAGAGCATATATACAGAATAGCAATGATGGGGAGGAGAGAAAAACCCAAAAAATAAATTGGTAAAACTGTGTTGTAACCTGTTCTCCAACTGTGTCCAGGTTACAGCTTGTGAACAGTGGAACAGTTCCAGAGAAGAGAGAAAAGGGAGAGTGAGAGAGTGGAAAGGCTTTGTGAATCAGTTTGTGAATGGATTGGTTGGGTTTGTTGATGGGTTTCTTGTTAGTGGGGGACTTGTTGATCAGTGTTGTTCTTGAATGGGGGGTTGTTGGGATTGTTCTAATTGTTCTTGCTGGGGTTGTTCTTGGGGCTGGAGATTGGGAGTATTTTTGGCCCTAGAGGGGCAGGGTTTTTTTCACCTGGCCTTCTCTACTGTCCCTTCTCTTTGAATTCTGGGTTATGTCCATTGGGGTTTCTTTTGAGGTCTGGATCTTCTTTGGTCTGGAGGATGTGATGTTCCTAGGTGCTGGCAATGATGCTGCTGCTGCTGCTGATGGAGGAATCTCATGTATTGTTGTTGAAGGTTTTTTTTGGGTCACTGGAGAAGATGGTGGATTTTTATTCTTGGTCACTGGTGAAGATGTTGGGGTAGTTTGTTGGGGTGCCAGTGGGTTTGGTTTCACAGGAGCTTTCAGTGGGTCTTCAACTGGGGGGGGGGTGCCCCTTTTTTCCTTCTCTGAGTGAATTATACACTCGTTCTCCATATCTGATAGTTTTTCTGCTTCTAGGGTCATGTTGGTGGTATTGCCTTCCGATTCTTTCAGTTGCTGTATGGGGTCCATACCATGTGCCCATCCGAGTGTAGAATATTGGTCAGCTCGCAACCAACATATAAGTAGACCGGTGTCCAAAAAATCTCTCTGACTAATTTGGTTGAGAAATATGTAGGTGAATAGACACCACTCATGTAAATGTGCTGGGTAGGTCTATCCTAGTAAAGTGGACCAATCCACAAGGAGCCCAGGCACTCTCCTATAAAAGAGGTGAACTTAGTTGGCTAACTTTTCTAAGGAGACAACCATGTTACTTTTGACTTCTACAGGTGAGAGCTGTTTATTGTTATTTTATATCTGCCCCTCCCCACGTGGGCAATGGTCTTTGTTAAGATCACAAATACACCAAAATCACAGACTAACATCCACCTCAACAATTGCACCAACAAGGAAGCACAAAATGCCATCATCAGCACCCACCCTGGTTTTTTCAGCACAGACCCCAGCAAACTGCTCGGGATGCTAGAAACACTGGTGACACGAAGATCAAACCTAATCGTCCATCGTCTCACTTTTGTCTCCATGTCACAGGGTGAAGATGAACCTATACAGAGCTACCTCATCTGCCTCAGAGCAATGGCCTTAGATTGTAATTACATGTGCCCTGCATGTGTACATAACCTTTCAGATATGTACATTAAAGACCAGCTGATCAAAGGGGTAGCAAGTGATGCACTTCAAGCTGACCTACAGGCCAAAGCTGGAGTACTTAAAACCCTAGATCAAAACGTCAGTCATGCTGAAGCTTTCGAATCAGCAGTAAGGGACCAAATGTTCATGTCAAGCCCCCCTGATATAGCTTAGATGTCAACATATCACCAACGAAAGAGTAATACCCAACAAAGGGACATGGGGAATGCATGCACTGGCTCACAACCTAACCACGCCAATAGCCGAGCCAAGCCTAGTAACCCGGCCTGCATTGGATGTGGTAACCATCAAAATGGTGTCCTCAGAATGGGCTCCTGACAGTTAAAATGCCCAGCATAGGGTCAAACATGCAACTATTACAGGAAGGCCAACGACATCTCAGATGTATGTCGAGCATAAAAAACCCTAGCGAGCAACTACAAAAAGCTCTAAAACAAACAAAGCCAGCATGTACACACTCATTGCCCATATCACATTCAACCAAACAACGGGCAGGTGCACATACAAGGGGACAGGCCAAATAAAAGAGATAGAGGCATGTATGACCCCTTTCTCACCGATCCTAGACTCCAGACAAAATAAGGGTACCCCAAAGAATCAAAGCACCAAAGCCATGACCGAAGACTTGATGAACTTGATGTACCGATGAGGAAACCTTTGTACTTCTTCTTCATGCACGAACACGTTACATTTCACAGCTTTGTTGGAAACTCTATTTAACCTAGCTCTAACTACAAAACCTTTGTAATGCTTGCAAGCCTCGCACTCAAGGTCCCACCTAGCTGGATCTACGGCTAGAGAATCCTCACTCTCGACCGTCTGGGATAGTCTATCATCTAAAAACTTTGCCTTCTTGGCCCTATCTAGTTTGAGCTGTGGGCTGTATTTGATGGCAAAGTCCCTAATCCTATACTTAAGAGATCCCCACCACTTATTCTCAGTAACCGCCCCACTAGCACCTGCTGAATTAAGGTTTCCAGCCATTCCTGGAAGTCTACCCTCTCCAGTGGAACATGGAACAAGTAACAAAGTCATTGTCTGCTCTTCTAACACTCTGTCCAGATAAGACCGAATCAGGCCTGAGGGCAAATCTCCTAACCATGTCCACATCTCCTGCCCTGGGTGATCCAGATGAAGCCTGTCAAGCAAATCATGCTCGGCCACCAAGTTGATCAAACTGCTTTCACACCTATCTGACCCACTAGCACCCCACCTTCCCTTGTCTAACTTGTGATCAAGGATCACATTCCAATCACCCAGTAAAACTAACCATTTTGAATCATTGAGGAATGGCCCCAACTGTCAGAAAAAGAAGCATCTCTCGCCAATGCAACTGAGTGCATAAACCGCAACAGCCTGGAACTCGAAACTTTTATTGGCAACATCAGCCACAACCAGCTGGCACCTGTCATCTCCAAAGACAAGATTGACAATAGCATTAAGGCTGCATTCAATTAGCAAAGAGACCCAAATGCTGCACCAGCTGCCAAATGCTGAAAAGACCACAAAGTCACCCTCCAGCACCCAACAGTCCTCTGCACAAATAAAGTGAGTCTCTTGCATTGCAGCAACATCTACACA